>JAGDQP010002143.1:0-22978 GCA_022664845.1 Lepisma saccharinum
TTTTTGAAAAGAAACCAAACTCTGGCGTCTTTTGTTAACACCCTGGGGATTACCAGATCTAGCATTTGTTGGTCTGTTAGGTTCTTATCAGCTTTCAATTCTTGCAAGTCATCTAAGAATTGAAATATATCTGTCTTCTTATTGTCTCTATCAAAAATTGGGAGAACTGGCTTTATTTCTTCTAGAAATTTCAGTGTGCTACTGGGTTGTGCACTTTCTGGGTGGGTTTGTGGTGGAGTAGTCTGTGTTTCTTGATCCTCTGAACCTACTCGGCTCCTACGAGAATTCAAATCACTTATCATTGTAATGATTTCCTGCTGAGAGTAGTTAGACTCGGTGTCCATATCTAGAGCCTCTAAAATAGCTTGTTTTTCTATGTATTGATCCATGGTTCTAGTTCTAAAGAATGATCGTAATCTCATGAACAATTATCTTGCTAAAATCTCTTTGTGGCTTTATTCCTAATAAAGCAATTGTTTAATGTTCGGGCGCCACTTTTTTGTAATGGTGTGGTGGTGTTTTGTTTATTGGGAGCTGTGAATTCTTTTTATAAGCAGTGTCACCTCATGTAATTAATGAAAAATAATTACGTGATAAGGTATAAGAGGAATGTCACTACTACTGATATATCGTCTTGCTAATACCTATCCGGTTTAGTAATAAACACAGCTCACTTATGTGTCAACAAATTTGATACAAGAGAATAATCTATCTGTTTGGCCTTTTTGTTTGTTTCGCATGGAAAGGGTTTTTTCCTGCTGGTATATAATACGCAAGCAACAATCTGAATCGATATAGTATGCTGAATTAATAACCTTGTTCCGCAACTAAAAGGTCTCTCGCTGTACTGTGATATACCTGTGAGCAGTAGTTACTAAACAGTTTGCAGCTAAATGGTCTCTCTATCGATATGATGTCTTTACTTGTTGACCTTCCGATTTACATCTAAAAGGTCTCTCGTGAACCATTGACTAATAAGTACTTTATGATCGTGCAAGTATTCACATCGAAAAGGTCTCTCTAGTACGAATATTTTATAAGACCATTTAACTAGAGCATTGAAAGGTTTCCTCTACTCGACTAATGGCAATTTGCTAAACAAAAGTAAACCTAAAATTGTTAGCATGTAGATAACTTATTCCAGGCCTTCCTTTCTCTCTCAAATTTTCAACACGTTTCGATAATTTAGACTAACGGCCATATCACCATACAAAAGATTAAATCAATATATTTTTTTCGCAGCGAACTACGAATAACACAAGGTCTTAGGAGAACTCTTGTAAAATCAAATTAAACACAAATTTACGATTTTAGCAATGATACTGTGCATAGAAATGTCATAAGCTCTATCACTCTGATACTCAATTTAGAGACTTAATCAGTGGGTATTTTAAATAATTTCATGTCAACATGTCCCGACCTTTCTTGTCACACATTCGTATTTATGAGTAATACTGAGATATTATATAATCAGGCGAATAAAGCACTTTAATCTTTAATCGTTTGTTTCACTAATTAGGTATTATATCATCCAAATTCAGAATATCTTTTTTACCAATATCGTCCATAAACATGAAAAGAAAAAAGATTCCCAATTAGTTTCCCTCGGAAAATATTACTAATGGAATCAGAGTCAATTATACCCAATTGACCCTCCCAATTCCATCCACCAGTTTACTCTAAATACCATCAATTTAAAAGTAGCCCCATGCATCCATATACCACCATTTACTACTTCGGAATCCCTTCAATTAGCCAATTGAAATTCCCAAGATTCCACCAACATGCTCTAATCCCTTTTTTGATCCACCAAAAATTCCCTCATGCATAGAACCAAAAAATTTCCCTTTTTTCCCATGAGCCAGTTAATAGGTTAGTGCAGTGATAACTAGCTACTAGAAATTTAGTACTTAAAAAGAAAAGAGAAATTGGTTATGCAATTAATCTACTCCCATAGGAGAAAAAATAAAAGGGATAGGCATAGAAATTATATCAGAAGTAATTGATTCCGACTTACTCCACCCATTCAGTCGTTTCAATTCTACTGAGCCCCTTCTATTCACCCTGAATAGATTCGCTCGCTTACTCTACTCCCGAAATTCTATTTTTTACAGAGAAGAAAAAAACAAAAAAGATAGGAAGATTCTATGATAATAACATCTACAAGGAGTAACAAAGAGAACATCATAAGAAAGTTAATACTACACAAAAATGTTTCTACCAACAGTCACAAATAAAACACTTTCTTTTGTCAGATCCTGTACTCTGGCCTCCAGCAAATTAATTAGCAAAAATCATAACAAGTGCATAGAAAAATAATATTTCATAAGACACTCGCTCGGCCAGTATTTAAAATCAATGGACTGAGGTTATTCCAGCTCAATTTTTACGAGCTTCTGTTTAATTTATCCTTCCCACTCTCTCTCTCTCTCTCTCTCTCTTCCTTGAGACAAAAATATTCATTTGGGGTTTCCATAAAAATACCACAACATATTTCCTACCTGGCGACCAATTCATCGGCTTATCCTTTCAGCCACAATTACGGCATTTATAAGAACCAAAAAATATACACTCCATTCGAGCCCATTATAAAACAATAAAGCCTGTTTCCAGCCGATGGCCGCTATTGTATTCCTATTATAGATTGCGTAGCACTTCCTTTCGAGCTGCCCATCTTGATCCGTCCTTCGCGACTGACCACTCGGGCGCGAAAAAAAAGCGTCCCTTAACGAATTCCTTCTCTCAGAAGGAGGGGGGAAGCGAAAACAAGTGCTGGCCATGTGTGATAGCTTGGGGCCAAACGAACTTTCAGAGTCATGTAACTTCTAACATTTCCTTGCACAAAAAAATCTTTTTTTTTTTATTTTAAAAGATACTTGGAAGAACTAAGAAAGAAACACAGAGAAATTAAAACAGTAAATATACACGAGTACGAAATACACACTTTAAATACACCAACAAACTATACGTTGTTTCCTAAAATAAAGAAGAAAGATTAAATACAAAAAATATTTACATTCTCTTAAAAAATAGTAATAATAATAATAATAATAATAATTTCGCTAAACGAAATTTTGAATTGCATATTTACCTAACACTATAAGCGCTTAATTACCTAGATTGGCCAATCTTACCTAACACATAATATACAGAAATTGTACATATTCACCTCACTTTACAAAATATAATTCCGTGTAATGAAAAATTCATTACACCTGTCAGTTCAAGTTTAGTCAAATCACATTTTATTCAGTACAGTACTTTTGTCTGAGTTTCTGTATATCTAACTCTCAACTCATATTCAACGATTCTGTTCGTGTTTTTGTATCTTTCTGCAATTTAAAAAATGATTTCGGAAGCACGTGATTTCCTTTCCAATCAAACTCACATTTTATTTAGTAAAATTAAATGTTCTTTTTGTTTAAGTTTCTGTATATGTCACTACCAACTTATATTCAACGATTCTGCAATTTTTTCATGCTTTCGGAAGCCCATCAGTTCGAGCCACTTCAAAATCACATTTTATTACGCAAAATCAGTGTCTATTTTTCGCTCAATCAAACAGTAGCTCTAACCAAAGCTGTATTAAAGAATGTTACTAAGCATAAAATGTAGCTATACCTTTTAATAATGACTACTACTTAAAGTTTCTTATATTTATGCCAATTAGGTAATTCTCAATCAATATTAATCATTTCATTTCTTATTCTGTTTCTTTAATTATTCATTTATGATCTTCAACATCCAGTTTCAGAGACTTCCCTGTCTGTGTGTTCTCTCTCTCCTTTTGATCAAATGTTCTTCTTCTTCCTGTAGGGTATCAGTCCGCTTGCTTGCTGCTTTCAAGGGAGGGAGTTTTTCAATTACTTTTTTCCTACAAGCACTGGTGGCGTGAAGTTGTTGCCTAATTTGTGTGTTGCAAAAGCAATTAGGGGTATACGCTTTTCTGTAGTAAAAACAATTAGCGAGGGGCGGGGCTTCGCACCTAAAATGTCGATGCAACCAAAGGGACCATGAAATTCGTGCCTAATTTGTGTGTTGCCATTGAAATGGTGCCTAATCGGTTCGATCATTCTACTATATCGTCCCCGTTTCTGTCTCCCTCGGAAAAGAAAGAACAAGAAAGGTGTTTCATCCTCACTCTCCTTCTTACTTAGGTAAGCGAGTCCACATGGCGACGATTTAAAAAAATGGAAAAGGCTTTTTTCTTTTCTCTTCTTTTTTTTTTTTTTTAGTTGTGACAAGCAAAAGGATAAAAGCATCACACGAATTGATTGAAGTCTTTTCATTACGTCATTCGGGTACTAGTTTTAGTAAATTTTGTAATAAATTATTGAATTATCATGCTTTTTGCTAACATATCAAGTACACTGTTATTACACACATGTTTCATGCCTTACAAAATTGTAATTAACATCAACTGCCAGAAATATACAGTAATAATTCGACTTTTAACCCATTAATAGTTACTATTCTTACGTTATGCATTTAATGATCTTGTTAAATGAGAAATAATTACATAAATAACACTTCATGCAGTACGGGAAAGCCTTGTATAGTAGTTCAAAAAATTGACGTTGACCGTGTGGCGCCCTCTATGTGTAGAAGTCAGAGTTTGTCTCTAGTTACCTTCTGACAGGAAAACAAATAAGTGGATTCGCGCACAAAGCTAGAGGGTATAACCAAGTCTCCGAAGAAGATGAAGTTATGATGGGCCGGTCACATAACTAGACAAAAAGGTGGAAGATGGACAACAAATGTACTACATTGGATTCTTATGGGAAAAAAAACGTCCAAGACGACGCGCAAATGCAAGATTGGTGGATGAAATCAAACTTTTTTTAGGAGCTACATGGATGAGGATAGCAGCAAACCGTGATATATGGAAATAAAAGGGGGAGGCCTTCATCCAGCTGGAGATAGAAAATGGCTGAATATGATGATGTTGGTGACATGTTAAGTGGCGTAGGGTGACACGTGCAAAAACCGGGGGTTATTTCCTTGGTGGAAAGTTTATCTCCATGTATATTCTTGTTAAGTATTGTAAAATAGAAATGGAAATAGCGATGACATCAAAACTTTAAACGTATGAGTTATTTTTACTCAGAAAACAGAAATAAAGGTCAAGAAGCTGATACGTAATGGGAAACTCCTGCCGGATACCTTTTTTTCTTTTTTGACCGGATATTTATTCCACAAACTAGATAATATCCGGACATGAAGTTCGGATAAAGTAGCTGCTGCCTCATTCGCTGAAAAAGATGTCTTCATTTCGTAGACATCAGGCATACATTTTTATTTTCTAACAACGTTGTGTATTTGGTTGCTTATCTTATCTCCATGCCAAAAAAAGAAAAAAGAAAAGGAAAACGCGAGACTAATCTTATTGTTTAGAATTAGTTGTTAGATACCTTTTATTTACCCACATTGCATTTTGTTAATTTTCAGCGTTAAGAATTAGTGTCCAATTATACGCAAGTTTCTTTCTAATCTCTCTGGAGCTTTATCTTTCCAGGACATTATACCGTCTTAATCTTGTTTTAAAAAAATGCACAGATAAGTTGGACGCTACAGTAAACGGAAATCGAACATGAACCTTTTATGCTCTGCTAATTGCACCACGACCAATATCTGTACTCACGCACACAGTAAATTAAATACATCAAAATCTGTACCTCAGAAGAAATGTTTAAAGCGACTCGCATTACGTGATCAAATGTCTCATAATGGTGAGTGAACTTCATCGCATAACGGAACGTATTGAGACTCAAATAATGACTTTTTTGCATCAAATGAAGGACTAAATTAATATATATATATATATATATATGTTTCGTCTGAAGGACAAATTAAATGCATTTTTTTTTATATAATTCAAAAGATCTATTTCCGTGCATTATCTTTAATTTGTGTAGATTGTCATTCCATTAAAACTAAAATGAAACGCAAATGGAAATTTGTCATTAGAGCATAATTTTCCTTCAACAAAAGAAGATTGAAAACGTGAAATGATATTTTCAAGGATTTCTTCAGTACTTTCTAATAGATGCTACGTTTCATTGCCAGCTACAGCTAGTAGTCATAAATAAATTAAATTTGAAAGAAATAGTAATGAACTGTACTAATTTTTAAATTCTACCCAATGAAAAATGTTGATACCACAAGATCAATAGTTATCATGTACATAAGAGAACTAAGTTTGAGGAAATTTGTCTTAATTGTACAGTTACCTTAAATAACTCGTGAAAATCCATTTAAGAAGAAAGAAGCAGTAATTTGCAATATTGACTCATATTTTGGAATAAATAATTAATTATATTAATTATAATTTATTGATAATAATCAATATTCTGGAATAATTAATGCATTGTGAAACGTATTAAAGCGTAAACGGAAAGCAGTGATATATGAATTCTACCTCTTTTCCATACAATAAAAAATGCAAACAAAAGGAAAACAAAACAACGAAGAACAAGACACTCACTCACATGAAACGGATTATGCAATAGGCCTACATTATTTGAGTCAGTACAACAGTTTAAAACAGTTTTTAACAATCAAATGACAGGTTTCAAATTCGTCTGTTGATCACATGAACTACACTACATCGATATAGGATACGTTTTCATGTGGTGTCAGAGAAGGTGACGATAATGTATTTCGTTGCATCAAATACTGCACAATTCATTGTGATGTTTTTTTTTAACTCCATGTGTGTAAAGATTCGTTGGTGGCGATGATAGTTCAAATGGCCCGTAATTGAGCTAGCCAGGTTCGATTCCCAGTTACCGTAGTTACCAACATTTATGTCCAGTTTCTAACTCGTTATCATACATAAGGTCTTAGTGTAAAGCAAGTAAACTTATTTTACTGACATTTGTCTGTTTGGTAGGACGAGGCAACAGACAGGAGCAGATCCTCGGACTATATTTAAATAGAAACCAGCATCAACGGAACTAAGAAAACTAAGAAAAAGAACGAGGAATCAGCCTTGAGATTTCATAAAAGTTTTACGGATTAAGAGTAAATGTATTCCTACTAATAGCAACAATTCATGATTGTTTCTAAAGGTTTCCTTCCTCACACAGTAGTGAATTGCATGAACTAAGCAGGCAGAACGAAAGCCAGGCAGAACGAAAGCCAGGCACAACAATACTCCACGTTCCACGAACTTCACTAAATTTAAAAGTCTCAGGAACTGCTACCTAATTTGAGTTGCATATTTTACAACTGCACAAGCAAAACCTGTACAACGTAGTATACCATGAAAAGAAAGTGATTCCATTTGTGCAACCACGTATAGTTTTTACTCCTTTGGCAATACAGCACTTTTTAAAATCACACGTGGACCATAATTTCTATTAATCATCACAGCCAACTTAATTATGTTATAGTTAAATATGACGAAACATTATATAGTTTCACAAACGCATATAATATTTCTATCGTGCATATCTCGCTTCCTCTAACTGCAGAAAAAGATTACTAAAACAATGTTAACATTTTTTCAACAATTCCATTAGGGATCGGATTTTTAAGTTTTAACCTATTTTATTCTTTACCTGGCAACATCACTATATGGTACCTTTTATTTTAGTTTCAGTCATTTCTTAATCAAATGTGCGAATCGTAATAGATCCTAAAATGGATTAAGAATCTAACAGATGCTAAATTGAACATTTCAGAATAAAACAAAATAAAAGTTGGTAATACTTGTTGGTTGGTTGGTAATACATCAAACTCGTACTGTTAATAGGAAAAACGTGTACGACTGGCCATTTATTTTCAACTTTCTTTCACTCTTTGCTATTTTCTTGTTGCCTAAAGGTCTTAAATAAAATTCAATAACAATTCTTGTTTTAGTCAGGTGCATGAACGTATTTAGGGGGTGGGTCCTGGGGGGTCCGGACCCCCAAAATTCAGAGTTACAGGCGAAAATAGTATAACTTTAGGCGTAATTATATGTATTTAATTCTTCAGAAGCATGGACCCGTCCCAAAATCATATTCCTGATACGTGCCTGGTTGAGTGTGTGGAAGTTTTGCAGAGTTTATGTACCGCGAAGCTGGTAATTGCGTGGCGTAGTACATTGTCTGCGTTAAGAAAGTAAAAACTATTCACTTGAACACGCGTTAACAAGGAATGCGGCGTTAAAAATAAATTTATTGCTGTGATCCAACAGATTACGGTTTAAGATTTAATGAAAAAAAAAAGAAAATACAGCGCAGTTCATGTTTAGTAAAGAGCAGATGTTATTTGCGAGTACTGCTCCAAGCTTTCGTTTTGTACGATAAGCTTTACCTGAATATTGAGAAAATAGGAAATTTGAATATTGATTTCATTTTCGTTTTTAACTTTTTTCTTTGCTTTATATTTAAAAAAAAATCTTTAAATTAAGGACTGGCCGACTGCTATTCGAATCCTTTCTCCTATCTTATCATGACCTAAACCCTAAATAAATACAAGTAATTTCAATTAAATTAAAAAATGATCATAGACAACGGGCTTGTGTAGAGGAAATATATAATAGTTACTTTATTTAATTGTCTACAGTTTGCAACATTGATGTTAACAGAATTTTTTTATTTTTTCAAGTAACATGAAGATATTGGTTGGAATCAGGTGCTATCTTTCTTTCCCTCTATACAACACTTCCGCACATGGAAGAGGAAGTGACGTCATTTTGTCCATGACTTACGCTTCCCCTTCATCAGGCTTCCCCATGAGTAGTGTATATACCAATGCTTGTAATAAAATAGTCCTTTGAATTTGAATATGGGAATAAGAGTAAAGTATGTTCGTTACTGAAATTTCTGTGAAATCTTAAAATCAAGGAGTGTAACAAAAGATTATTGGCCTCAACACGTGTTTGATAAATAAAAAATAAACAAAAGAACGAACTTTGTTTGAGTTTTTCCGGTTCGTTTTTGTTTTCTTTTAAAGAGAATGATGGGGAGAGTGCATTTGAATCAGAATGATGACTCAGACTATGTGCTTTGAGTCAGCTGCAACGAAAGCCGGGGAAGAGATTTCCGATTGTAAATTTAAACGAGAACTCTTTTCTTTCCTTTTTTTTTTAAAAAAAAGAAGAAGAAATAAACAAAGTCCAAAGGCAGAATTTGCATATTTACAATTAGGCTCACATGGCCACTAAATAAAGTCAGAATCAGATGCAAGGATAATTATGTGTGAAGATCTGTCTCTGAGGTGGCAACTGATCAAGTCAGAAGATAATTGAATCAAAGTGAAACACTTATTTGTCATGAAATGTAATTGTTTTGTTTCACATTGATAAACACCATATTTATTTGCGTATTTCGCCCTCCTTTTGTAAAACTAATTTTACCGCTTGAAAATTAAGAGGGGGTGTTTGAGGCGAGCGATTAAAAGAAAAACTTAGCAAAATAAGAAGTATATAATATGACTTGATGTCATATTATATGTTAATGTTAATGTTAAAAAATGTTAATGAACTTGAGGTATTAAAAGTAAATAACCAAATAAAATCAAATGCAGGGGTCATGACGGAATTGATTTAAAGATGTTGAAACTCTGTATACCGTACTGTCTGACTAGTCTTACTCATATAATTAATTGTTCGCTTTCACAAGGTACTTTCCCAAATGACTGGAAAAAGGCTGTGGTTACCCCCGTCCCGAAAACTTCTAACTCTATAATAAGCGTACAAAACCTCAGACCTATCTCCCGATCATGTCCAGAGTAATTTAGCGAATAGTCAAAGACCAACTTGTCGGGCCACGTTTCTCCTCACCAGTCAGGTTTTAGGAAACAGCACAGTACAACAACGGCACTTGTAAATGTAGATGACCTAACCAAGGCAATAGATCAGGGAAAAGTAACATTTTTGGTGCTTCTCGATTATAGTAAAGCATTTGATTCCATCAATCATACTCTTCTCTTAGAAAAATTAAAATACTTCGGTATAGGTGGAAATGCCTTTAACTGGTTCCAGTCATATTTGCAGAATAGACAACAATGGTGAAAATTAATGCTAATGATTCTCCAATAACATCGCAGTGGCTTCAAATTAGACAAGGAGTTCCACAAGGTAGTATTTTAGGCCCAATTTTGTACACAATATATGTTAAAGATTTCAATGAGGCATTAGCCCAATGCCAATATCATCAGTACGCTGATGATACCCAAATATATATACAAAGTACGATTAAAGAGTGCAAATCACAATTACAAGTGCTACAGGGAGATTTGGATTCCATAGCTTCTTGGTCAGAAAATAATGGTTTAACTTTAAATGCCTCCAAATCATTTATGCTGTTAATTGGCACCCCATCCAACGTAAAGAAAATTGAAGAACTGAGCCTAGACTTCCCCACGATCAACAATATACCAATTCAGCAAACCAGTACTACAAAAAATCTAGGTGTAATCTTTGATTCAAACTTAAATTGGAATGCGCATGTTAAACATACAGTAAAAAATTCAATTTCCAAATTGAAATGCCTACATCCTCTCAAACATATTTTAAACTCAGAAACGAAGGCTCATTTGGTTAAAACTTATTATGCCTAATATAGACTATGGTTGCTTGGTCTACAATAACTTAAGCAATATTTTAAATTATAAGCTACACAAAGTTCAAAACAGTAGTGTCAGACTTATTTTCAATGTGAAAAGAACACACATCCCCTTATCTCAAGAGACTTAGGTGGTTAAATATAGAAAATAGAAGAAAATATCTTGGTTTAGCTTTCTTTCAAAATATTCTCATACAAAAAGAACCAACATATATATATACGACAAAATTCGACCATACATAAAATCAAAGAAGCAAACTAATTTAAGACACAAAACACACCTCACTGTCCCGATTCACAAAACTACATTGTATAGTAAATCTTTTCTCATAACAACCATAAAAGAATGGAATAAACTACCAAGGTCACTGACAGCAAACCAAACGTTTCAAACTTTCAAAAAGAATTTAGAATCGCATCTTCTGTCCAAAGAATGATCTCTTGCACAGCTGCTGAGCTATTTCAATACAAGTTGACGCATTACACAAAGGTAGATAACTTTTAAACTTTTCATTATTAACTTTCAATTTTGTTATTCTCTTCTTTGTATATTCCTTTTTATTTAAGTATATCACTTCGTCATGTTAATTACTGTTTTTTATGCGCATTATAATACGTGTTTTTTTATTTATTTCCTTCATTATATTATTTATAGCCATTCATAGCTTATACATATATATATATTTGGTACTCATTGTGTATTATGCTTTTACATATAAGTTGCATTGTTCAAGTATTAATTCGTAATAACTACTTCATTTCTAGATACATTTTTTTTTATACATAGGTATAGCTATTTAGCTACTAAATACTTCTATGTAATGTTTTGATTTGTGTATCACTATGTATATATTTTATGTATTGGCATGGGTTGGTTGTAAGAGCTGCCCTCGAGGCCGAAACACGCCCACTATAATAAAGGCGATTCTATTCTATTCTATTCTACTTGATGTCTAAAGTCTATTGTTGTCTAAAGTTTGCTGTGTATTTACGACTATTCTCGAGTACCATTAATTAAAAAAGAAAGAAAGAAAAGTAAATTACAATGATAAACAAATTAACAACTATTATGAAAAAAAAATCACGCAGATCTGACCATGACACCTGTTTAATTATTCTGATGCTCTTGCTTCGATACCAGGAGGCATCGAAAAATTATCCCTGCGAGCTCATAAAAAGTACAAAAAAGAAATGCTCCATTAGAAGCCCTCAAATGAACAAACAAGACCTACTGTATTTCTGGTTTTACTTGGGGCGAACCATGAAATTTCGTGGTCAACCGCTTGTAGCACGCAATTTGCTTAAAAGGTGGTCTTGGAATTGACCTAAATTTTTACACAGTTTCTACAGAACGTACCAAAGTTTTCTTTCTCTCTTCCTCTTAAACTGAATGTGAACCTTTATTATTATAGACTTTTTTTTTCTGTGTTATGAGATGAAATGATAGGGAGGAGAAAGTGGAAAAGACCTTGTACACAAATAGAGCTAAAAAATTATGAAATAATAAAAATATATATATATATACAGCGGAGATCATATCAAACAAACGAAAAAATCCATTGTTTTCTTTTCCGCTTTCTTTATCTAGTTTTCGGAGTTTGGTTCTAGGATAATGAACTGATATTCATCATTAAGAAACGTTAGTAATAAACTTCTGGCACTACCAAAAGATTTTATTCTATATATTTACTGTGATTTATGAACTATGAATACGTAATAACTAGCTGTGAGCAAGCACGGTAAAATAAGTAGTCTGTTTAACAAACAGTTATATTTTTTAATGTTACTCGACATTTTAAAAGCTTACTTTGCTCGCTAAAAATAATAAAAGTAGAGATATCAGAGCATCGAACTATGATGTTATACAGTGTTAAATGAAAATCGCCCTCAGAAATGGCTATGTTGTTCCTGGATAAATTTTGAAGACAATAATAATAATTGCATTTTTTTTTCCTGTCATGCATAATTTTCGAATTGCGAGATCAGGAAAACTGGCAAGGTGGAAACATATTGAAAATTAGCATTTCTTATGTTCAAACAGGAAAACAATTTCCAGCTGTGTGACGTTAGACGAGCCCATGGGTTAATCGCCTACAAATTCAAGTCTTAACTTGAATTAATTTATGGCGTTTAGGCAACTTTGGCTCGAGATGGGATAGGGTAGGGGAGAGGACGTTGGAAGGAAGTTCGTCCGAGTCTGGTTTTAAGATGCCATCATGACGTTTGCCTGGTGTGACTAAAAAAAATCGAAAAAAATAAATAAATAAACCCTGTCAGGATGGACGACTTGTGGGATTGTTCCCAGGATCCTCTGATTTCTAAGCTCTCCGATAGCTATTGTTGCTCGGTTTTCAAACTGGAGTTAAATACAGATGAGATAATTATGATATTAGGTTATTAATTTTTTTAAGAAAGCAAAATGTTGAGACTGAAATAGGAAATCGTTATTTTCTCTTCTGTATCAGAGAATCGTTATGTTCTGTGCTGTACGGCCGTGTGCGTATATGAAAGAGCTTAGTAAAGGCATAAGGGAATGTCTCCCTTTGATAAAAAAGCGAATTAGGTTACAGCTAGAAACTTTTCTATTTCTGAGTCGAATAAAGAGTATTCAGTTTACCTGCCACTTCGAAGTGCGATCTACGATAAATTACTACTTTGGAATAATTTAGTCCTTAGAACACCACAGAAACGTATTAAATGTACATCTCACGACAATAAACTATTGTAACGTACTGATATGTAGATCTTGTATACATGATGGTTTAAAAGTCGCGACCATAAATAGAAGGATGAATACCTCATGCCGAGAAATAAGTTACTTTAAAAAAATAAGAAAATATGTGTTCGACATCGTATCCGAATGTGTTCGACATCGTCGGAACACGTAACAACGACAAATAATATCGTGAGAACGTATCTTATCTTAGCAACTAAGAAAGTTGAACCCTACAAATTCACTGTAACACAAAAGCGGACTTCCTGTATACTTTAAGGAAGGATTTTGGTCACTTCTGTATACTTGTATTAGTACATTTTGTGTACAATATGCACAAATAAACTCCGGTACATTCAATTTTACATCGAATTTCTTGGATAGATTTCGAGAAACGTGACAATTTTACTGTTTCTCCTAGTTCGATACCCTCTATTATCAAATAATTTTTCTTCTTACTAAGTGACCGTAGCTCAGTAACTAGAATGTTTGGTTTAGTAATCAGAAGGTCCTGGAAATGATCCCAGTAGCCGGAAAATGCTGGAATGGTACCTTCAAACTAGGTCCTGATGAACATCCTTCCTATATCCTATCCTCCCACCGTATCCTGGCGAGAGTTAAAGTTACCTAAAGGTTATAAGTAAATTCAGAGGCAAAGTTTCCTAAAGGTCATATGTAAATTCAAACAAAAAATATTTTTTCTTCTCTAGCATCGGTTTTAGTACCGAATATTGAAACACACTAAATGTGAAAATATATTGAAGTAGGGATTCGAGTTAAAAAGTTATAGAAGTATTTAATTAAAGTGTATGAGAAGTGTTTTCTTCCCAGTGCTTCTGAGCAAATTTTATGATCAAAGAATGAAGTTTACAACAGTTTCTATTCGTGCCTTCTGCTATTTTGCAACGTAATTTTTGTGTGGAGGAACCCTCTTAAATTCTGCACTCTCTCAATCATAAAGTTTGCTCAAATAAAATGCCTGAGTATAACTTCAATAGTGATTGGTCGTACAATATTTAGTCATCTGTATCTTCGAAACTATACACCTTTGACGTTTCTTCAAAGGTAATTGTTTTCGTGTTTCAGTATAGAAATTACCCTTCAGTTTATTAACATAACCTTTCAAATGCTTAACCACTAAATGGACAGGCAAATGGGACATTCACCTACAAGGAGGTACGTTCACCCGTTGCTTACATTGTTGTTTCTTGTCCTGTCTATTGTAAGAAGCTGCAAAACAAATTTTTGGGCGATGTCTCATCTATCATTAGTTGTTGACAGTAACTTTTAAGGAAAATACAGGAATAAAATGTAATGAGTTATTAACAAATAGTTAAACACATTTTCTTTCAAAACAATTTATTCATTTATTAATAGTGTTGACACTTAGTAGGCTATCTGCTTTACGTTCTTCAATGAAGGGTAGACTCTATGCGGATTCTCATGCAGTTTAATTAAGTAGGTTGAAACCCCTACCACATGATGCAACTTGAAGTACTCAGCAAAGAAGAGTAAATACTCCACACCTATAATCAACAAGTTACTTGACTTACTTCAGAGATTTTTTCTGTCTCGAAACCTTATACAGACTCATGGCTAGTGTACGAAGAAAATATTGTAAAATGCACAATCAAACAAAATGTTGTATTGGAGGAAATAAGTAACAACTGTACCAGGGCTCGAAATGGAAAGTTTCACGAAACGGAACGTTTTATCTTCGTTAACACAATATTGTAATATTTTCTCTATGTTTACCATATTGACGAGACGGTACAGGAAGGTTCCAGCTATTCACGAACCAGAGCGGCATTTCGAGCCCTGAACTGTACACGTCTGCAGTGCTTATAGATGCTCGACGGAAGCTTTCAAAGAGTGAAGTTTTGTGGATTTAAAATGTATTGTCTAGAAGGCCAATGAGATATTCGAAAGCAGTACTTTCAGTTTCACTTAACTTTTACAAAAATTTTATTGAAGAAAAAGGAGTCGAACAGCTTCTGAAGAAAACTCCACGCACCACTTAGCTATTTTGCATGCAGTTTATAGTGCTGGTACACTAAACAAAAAAATTAAATCATTAACAAGTTTTTCATGTGTACTGCTGGTCTTGCGGAATATTAACCACTAAATCTTCATCCTTGTCTACACATTCTATCATCCAGAAACATTGTTTTAGAACATCATTTCATTCTTGGTCTAAAATAAGGAATTAAATAAATATACCTTTCTCGATATTCACCATCATTACAACTGAAAATAGAGGAAGTATAGCTTAATTCCTCTCTTCCAGTAGGTTACACTGGACCTAGAATTCTGAGTGCCTTTGCGTGACAAAATTTTCTGTACAATTTTCAAGGAAATTTAACGATAAAATTACTTGATAATATTTCAACACACGAAACAAATATCATCTTCCTTTTTAAGAACTAAAATTGTAGCAATTTTGCTATCTGAATTGTACAGTAAAAATATTCCCAGTAACTTGAAATTGAGTTTCGGGACGGGCGTAAGCCATAGTGCTGCTACCGCCCATTCAATTCATTTTATCTTTATCTTTGAAATTGAGTTATAATTCAGACAACGCTCGCAGCGGACGATGTCACTTTATACCTCCGCCAATCAAAGTGTGTAATTTTTTCAAGGTACGTAACCTTGAGAAGTATAATGTAATCTAACGGGTAAACGCATGTGTCCACCATCACCCTCACTTTCGCAGTCAATGAACCTACAACTTAATTATAATAATATTAATGTGATGAGTAGGAATGAGGAATAAAGAAAGCACAAGAAAAGAGATTAGATGTCACCGAAATGTGAATGCTAAGCTGGATGTTTGGTATAACAAGAAGAGACAGAGTGAAAAATGTGCAGAGTAAGAGATACAGCCAAAGTTGTAGAGATATCTAAGAAGATACAAGGAAAAAAGACTGCAGTGGTATGGACATGTAATGAGAACAAATTACTATGTAGTCAGAAGAGTGATAGCAATGGAAGTGGAGGGCAAGAGAGGTAGAGGGGGGCAAAGGAGGAAATGGATGGATAGGGTTAAGAATGATCTCGGGGGAAAAGGTTTGTCAGGGAAGAAGTTCAGGACAGGGTTTTGTGGAGAAGACTCATCAGAATCGTCGACCACATGTAGGTGGGAAAAGACTGAGAGAAAGAAGTAGGAATGAGGAGGACATGATGTACATTTCGAGAGAAGGAAAACTGTAGGTACTCTGTACTGTAAACTAATATTACACATACTTTACACTTTTGTGTATGTATACGTTATCTGAATTTTTCTATTAGATTTTTCTTCTTTTTTTTTTGTTGCTAAAAAGGTGTAAGTCATGTGCACAAAATGTGTGTGGAGTTTCTAATATTAGTTTGAAGATGAATATTTAATGTTTTTAGCACTTAGTTTTCTAGAATGACATTTTTTAACACTTCTTCTGAACATTTAGTTGACAGAGGCATGACAAAGTCAGTTTCACTGACTTTTGCACCGAACTTCTTTACTATATAGCGAGAAAATTGACGGTTTTGTTCCTGTTGCTGCGAATGTTTTACTTACTTCTTAGGCTACTAAAACCGCTTATTGCTTCATTCCAAATTCTGACGGAAGAAATGTAGAAAAAAATTACCAAATAATGCGCTTCAAACTATTGTAGGATATGAAAAAAGTATACAAGAAGTGACCAACAGGTGGCTCAGTTGAGGTGTGGAGTTGATTTTAAAGTGTAAGTGAAGAGCACTTACTTTCACATTGTGGGCAAAATAATTTATGGAGTTCAATTCTATATTTGAGAACACGTAGAAATTTAAGTACGATTCCTCGAAATGCGAGTGAGGTTCAGCCCAATCAGGGGACTGTGCACCTGTGCTCAACGAACCCCTAGTACTCCCTGAGTTCAAAGTTGCCGACTGACAGACATGCTTTGAACTCGTCTCGCTGAAACCTTATGAATGACAATTCAATCACCTTCTTGACCCTAACAGTTGCTGAGCTGAAAGTTATCGACGGACGGACGGACATATCTTACAGCTTTTACCTCGCCTCGCCGAGACCTTTCGAACGACACGTCAACCGCATTTGCAGCCGTAGTAATTCCTGAGTTAAAAGTTCTCTACGGCATGACTGACGGACAGAGATGGTGTATGCAGCTTTGACTCGTCTTGGGGAGACTTGTCGAACGACATGTCAACCACGTTTTTAGCTCTAGTAGTTACTGACTTAAATGTTATCATCAGGCGGAGGGACAGAGATGATATACAGCTCTGATCTCGTCTCTCCGAGAGCCCTATCTCCCGAACGACACCTCAACAATTTTCGTAGCCCTAGTAGTTCTCGAGTTAAGAGCTTTCGACGGACGGACAAACCCAATCTATGCAGCTTTGAACTGGTCTCGCCGAGATCTTACGAACGATATGTCAACCACTTTCGTAATTGAATTTGTCGGCAGATAGACGGACGTAACGGCGATATAAGGATTCCCTTTAGATGCTGAAGCCTAAAAGAATTGGAACGGAATTAAAGTTTATAGTAACCCGAAAAGTCTTATAAACACACACTAATCATTTGAATAGATTTTCTTAAAGCTAAAAGTCGGGTTTTGAAGAGAAACCAAAATGTGATTCAAAGCCCAAATCCAGATTTTGATATGAAACGATAGTTCTGTATTTTGGATCAAGAAAATGGGTATTTTTATTGCCATCTGTATCAGGGCTTGTATTCTTTCCCTCCCATAACATGAAAGAGAAATATAGGTTACGATGACACAGGAGGAGAAGGTTCAATGAATTGCATCTCGCGTCCTTTCTATATGAGAAGTCAGGAGAACTCTTTTCTGTGAGGAGTCCAACAAACCAGACTCGTGCCATGGCCGTTAGAATTGCAGCAGCCATCTGGTGCAAGGAAAGAGGGGTGCGAGAAGAGCAAACACCTGGCGACGACCGTTAACAGGCACGCGTCACGAAATAGCCACGCTTCGAGGAACATTCCCACACTCACTCACTCGTATGTGGGCTTTTCAAAACATACATACAATGCGAGGTCGATCTCAGATTAGAAGTCCCACAGACCCAGTGCGTTGTACTCTTTCAAGCAGCTGGATGTATGGCGTGATTTGCCAGCTTTTATTTTCTCACAGTGTCATCCTAACAGAATATTAACGTCTTCCTCAGTGCAGAGAGTAGTCCAAAATAAAATAACTGATTCGTTCGTGTGGACTAATCCTCGCATCATTTCTCTCTTTTTTTTAAGGCAGCATGTCTTTAAATTTAAGTAATGTAATCAAGGGGTGAAATAAACCTTGTCGTAAAAGAGCTTTCATTAAATTATGCTAAAAATTCTTTCTCCGCTGAGAAAACTTGAAACGGATTACACCAAAATTAAAAAAAAAAAACGTTAACTTGATTTTATTTTAAAGTAGGCTACAATTTTCTGTCTTCCCTTTAAAAAGACGCAGAAAAATTAAATAAAAATTTAATCAGATTTTCTCAAACTGAAAGTTATTAAAATAAAACCCTGGGATTTGTACCAAGGAAAAATAAACACATTTTGACTAAAGCCGAAGACTGACAATAAAATAATAATAATAAAAAAGCTACCTGGAAAACGGATTCTGAAATAATTTTAAAAAAAATCGTTTCGATTTTCTAAAAAACCAGGAAGCCAGTAACTGTTTTTGTATTTTTCCTGTGTATCGCTTACTATGTTCATTAGCCAGCATTTTGTCAAAGGTCTGAGTGAACATCAGCTAGTTACTATTCTATTAGTTTATTAATGAATGAAAAAGGAAAATTGTTAATTAAAAATCGGGATATACTGTTGGAAAATTACAATTTACGTGTACTAAGTTAGCAGTTATTATGTAATGCCATTATGTTGTGGTTTCAGGTTTTGAAGGTATAGTGCAGATCAGTGTTTTCCAACTTTCCAAACCTGCAGACCACCAGATGAACAATTTTCATGGACGCAACACCATCGAATATACAGTCTGGCTACGATTACTGACAGAACATTAATGTAATATTGTCCCTATCACTCTTGATATACATAACATTTTGATATTCAGTTAAGAGAAGAAAATTATAATTTATTTACGTACTAATGAAACCTTTATTATATTGGGTATTTGAATATGAAAGTATTGATCGATATGGAAATTAAATCCAAATTATCGTTCGTTGTGTTTGAACAGAATATAGTCCCCTATATATACACTTATATTTATAGAAATGACTAATGGGAACTATTTTATGCCATTTTTACACAATATAACTACATTGAATCAATATTTCATGTAAAAGTAAAGTTAATATTTCACTACGTAACATGGGTTTTCCTACAACCCTCTAACACACTCCAACACTCCCTTAAATTTGACGGATAACCCCAAATAAATCTTATCTACACCCTTCCAACGTCCCTCCAAATTTTAACCTATTAATATTGCAATAGTACAAAAGGCGCTATTTGATGAACATAATCTGCAAGATTTCAACTCTGCACTTTTCACCTTAAAGAAATTGAAGAATGCGTAGTAAATGTGTTTTATGATTATTTCTATCAACTTTTCAAAAGTATTTTTCATGAAAATATTTTCGACACTTCACTCTTCACTCTGTACTTCTTTTTTACGTTGTTTTATGTTCCTATACACAGCTGAACTTTTCTTATTTCGCTAGAAAGGAATTGTGGGGCTTAAAAGCAAAAGCTGCAATTTCCACTCCAGCAAATTTTACAGGAGAGCCAAAAGAAAATCTACGGTGGTAAATATCATAGTATATGGGTGATTTTTTGTCCTGTAGTTCCTAGTATATACACGAAGAATTGGGGCTTCCAATTTTTAAATAACTACATGGTGCTTTTGTTTGGAGATTGCTGGTTTTGTGTTTAAGATTTGGAGTTTGCTGTTTTTGCTACTAACAAGTAAAGTACCCGAAGTGAGGACTCGAGTTGCTCATCAAGTGATACCGTAAATTGAAGCTAGTGAAGAGTATTGTACACCTGTGAAATCCTAGCTGCAGAGCTCCAGAAATAGTTATGGCGGGTCAAAGTTCAAATAGAAAGCGAATTTAGCTGCTTGTGATGTCCATGTTTTGCTGATTATCCTGATGGTAATATGTCGTAAGTTGCTCCCAATTAATGTAATGTGTAGAATGATATCCCTCTCTCTGGCTGATCTCCCGCTTTCTGTTATTCGTGTATGAATGTCCTTGTGCATGTTTGCTCCTGTTATTGATGTCAATAAAAGTTCGTTTTTCTTTTCGTTCCAGGAAATGGAAGCAGGTGCTATCGTTCATGCTCTGTATAAGAAATATGGATTTGTTAATAGGAGGATGAATAGGTATGAAGATTCATTGTACAAACAAATAGTGGAGATACCTGAGGACAAGATGGAAATCATAGAAGAAGTTAGAACTCTTGGATTTGCTGGTGACAGTGATGAAAGCGATGAAGGAGACTACGGTGATGACGTCTTTGATGAGTAAATGCCAAGTACATCGCAAGGTTCTCCGACACCTGTAGCTTCTTCAGGAGAAGAATATCAGCCTTCGTCAAAAAAACAAAAACGCATCTTGGACGATGATTATAAAGAAGCAGCTTACATGTTTTGGACACACAATGAGAACCCGGAAAAGAAACGAAGGAAATTTTCATCTGTCAAGTCACAGTATAGATTAATTCAATCGAAAAACATCCTCTTTGAATATTAGAAAAAAAGGCAAAAACCCAGTTATAAGAAACTTAATGCAGCAGTTCACGATAAATTCAAAGAAATGGTCGAGAGATGTGTACACGACAGGACAATTTTTAGTTTTTGGCTCTTCAGACAAGTAAAGAGCTAGATCCGGATAATACTCTACAATTCAAGGCATCTCGTCACTGGCTGTCTAATTTTAAGAAGAGAAACAATATCGTCAGTCGTTCTATCACGCATAGGGTTAGCAAAACGTGGAAATCAAAAGAGGCTGAATTACACCACTTATCTACGACATTTATTACGTCCATGAAAGAACTTATGTTACTAGAAGACCTGAATCCTCGTCAAGTATTCAATGCTGATCAAAGTCGATTTGACAAGGAACTCCATGCATACAGGACTCATAGGACTAAAGGTACGGTGGTTGTAAGAGGTGCATTTGGATCAGTCAGTGCTACTACTCATTCATATATGATCATGACGGTTATTTCCATGGATGGTGAAATATTGCGTCCGATGTACGTTCTTGTATCCGAATCCAGTGGTCAGTTTCCAGGAAATAAGCAAAAAGATCCCGATAACATAGTGTCCCATCCAGGAAAGACTGCAAACATGAACAAAAGTGATTTAAAAGAGTTTTATTCTGTATTCTGGAATAGCCTGCCTGCCGATCGTGATAAAGTCTTGCTTTTGCTGGATTCATGGAGTGCAAATAAGGATGATAACGTATCAAATGAATTATGCCCTAATCATATAACACTGTTCAAACGTTTAATTCCTGGTGGTTGCACTGGTTTCATCCAACCACTTGATGTGTACTTCTTCCGTAAATATAAATCATTTATCAGGTTCATTACTGACACAGTTATCGCTTCCTCGGAAATTAATCTCTGGCATCGGGATAACATTTTACGAATGCAGTCCTTCACTCTCTTCCAATTCAGCGCCTCACGATTTCGCAACATGATCAGGTTTACGTTTTACAAAAGCGGCTACTTGGATGAGGAGCCCGAGCCCTGGATGTCTCCATTGGATTATTGTTTTGATTCTAATATACGTGAAGAGTGTTACAGGACCTCATGTGAGAACATCTCTTTTGTCAAGTGTGCTCATTGTGAGCAAAGTATCTGCTTATCACACGCCTTCATTGACGACTTACATATGATTGTATCAATGTGTAGTACTTTGTATTTGCCTCTTTCCTTCAAATGAATCGCATTTCAATTCAAACCCATGTCCTTCTGACTTTTGTTCTGCCTTTCGTTGTGACTTGTTTCAATACAATTCGCTTTCTCTTTGAACTTTGACCCACCATAACCTTTTTATTTCTGGAGCTCTGCAGCTAGCATTTCACAGGTGTACTATACTCGTCACTAGCTTCAATTTAAGGTATCACTTGATGAGCAACTCGAGTCCTCACTTCGGGTACTTTACTTGTAAGAACTTGTTAATTTTAGAGAGTCTCCTAACAATGTCTAGCTTTTAAACACTTTTCATAAACTATTAAAAGGCTAGATGGTATGTTAGCGTTGCCATAAAAATAAAAATAAACCATTTGGGAAATGATAAGCGAGGCACAGTTGAAAAGTAACTTATTTTTGATATTACAACGTATAAAGCATTTTATTTTTATGTAAAACTTTTATACATAGCTTTGTGAAGTTACTTAACTTTAAGACAAACATTATCAACATAAAAATATATTTATTGTCATTGTCAGCTTTGTTTTAGCGACATTCCATTTCCAATTTTCTTTGCGATTGTAGCAGAACATATTGTAGATGGATGAACTTAGATCCCCTAGTGAAGAAACATTTGCAGTAAAGTACCTCGATGTGAAGGGTTGCCAGAGCATCAAAAGCATAAGAATGTATAAAATTACTTATTCTCCCACATAGGAGAAAATTAATTAAAGTTGTAGTAATTACAGAAAATTATAATTATGTTACTAAATAATTTCTTGTTAACGCACATTTATTATTATTATTATTATTATTATTATTATTATTATTATTATTATT
>JAGDQP010002143.1:22988-67974 GCA_022664845.1 Lepisma saccharinum
TATTATTATTATTATTATTATTATTATTATTATTATTATTATTATTAGTATTATTATTATTGAAAACTAGTCAACTTCCGTCGTATGAAGGGAATAATTGCAGTGCAGCAAATATTGAACAGGAAAGTATGTAAATATATTCTAAACTCTAGCCAGATTTTTAAAAGGTAAGTAAAATGTAGAAACTTATAGAAGCGATATTCTAGTTCAAATATAATTTTGTTATTATTATTATTATTATTATTATTATTATTATTATTATTAATAATAATAATAATAATAATAATAATAATAATAATAATAATAATAATGTTATTCAAGACGCTTGTAGAATAGCTTTTTACTGCTGTTGCTTGTGGCCATTACCAGTGGCGGTTTAAGGAGGGGCGCCGAGCCCCACCTGTCGAGGAGCCCCTGCCAGTCGCCGACACAAGTGAATAATCGCTTGTTAAGATTTATTAATGGAGCGCAGCGATGGTGGTTGGTAAAACAATTGCTATGCCGTTTCATGACTCTTCCTTGTGCGCTTCACTGTAAAGGCTGATAAGCATGATTCTCAGTGACACCTGTTCGTCCAGTGGGGGTGTCATCCCCAAATTCTCGAGAGCAACCCCAAACTTTATTTTTTCACAATAAAATATTGACAGAAACAGTGCAAAACTCCACTTACACGCTCCCAATTTTGACTTTACACCCCACAAATTGAAAATCCTGGCGGAATTTCTGATTGAGGTTTCCGACGGTTTCTTTTGGTCATACCACGCAAATATTCCTAGTATACCAGTACTATGAATATTCCTAGGGCCAATTTCTTGCCATATTCTTCACTTTGTTGTTGTTGTTAACACACTGTATAATATAGCATCTAAGTTGTATTGGGAATTTTAATTTATAATAAGGTATGGCTTTTAGACATCTTTGGTTCAGGCCGAAATAGGGAAGAGCGCGAATGAGGAAGGTAAATGAACCACCTTCCTTTTCAGATACCATTCCGCCATTCGCCTGGTGAAAATTAGGGAAAGCCTGGAAAATCTCAGGCAGGATGGTCGGGTGCGCGGTTCGGACTTACGTACATACGTACCTATCCATTACCCCTCCGAAGTCTACAACGTTACCACCTGGACCACGAGGGCGGGATTATATTGGGAGTTTGTTAAATAAAGAAATATGTTCAACAACGATATATAGAAATGTGTCAGAAACAAACGCCCACGTCAAATTTAATGCAAGTGTTACTTTTGACTTTCGAGTAGGCTGTAGTCTAAAACACTTAAATTTTGAAAAACAATCATCACATTCGTTATTTTTCATATCTCAAAGTTCTGAAGTACGTTCAGCTCCTTTTCCAAATGTAAATAAATGAATTCGGAATACTAATATCAACAGGGATTCCGCCAGGGCTTTCAGTTTTGTATGGTGAAACGTTGGGAGGGTGTAAGCGGAGTTTTGCATGGTTTCTTTCATTTTTGACCGTAAAATATTATAGTCGGGGGTGCTCTTGAGGATTTGTAACCGAGCCGCCGTAGCTCAGTAATAGAGCGTTACCGTAGCATTCGGGAGGCCGTGGCTTCGATCCTAGTGGCCGACCATCTTGACAGGAATTCCAGGCTTTTTCCTGAAAATTTAGGCAAATGCCGGAATGGCACATTCAACATAGGTACTGGCAGCTACACCTTCCCGAATTTTTTCCTCTTCCTTATCCCGGCCTGAGCCTTAGATGCCCAAAGGCCATATATAAAATTCTAATTCAAATTCGAGGATTTGGGGAGATGTCAACCTCCCAATGAGTCCTGACGGATCACTGATCTTAAAGTAGACACTTTAAAGAATACAATGCCATCAAAATCTCGGTTTCCCCCCAAAAAAGTGGAGATTGCAGCTTTTGCTTTTAACCCCAATCATACGTGTACTGGCAACAATTATATTACTTTTAGATGAAGGATCTAGGGTACCAAGTGCCTTTTTAACTATTAAAATAAAATGTTTCTATGTCGTTTTTGCTACTAACAGCTTTACTATCTTGCTTTTAACCCCCACAGTTTGAAGACGAGGAGCGGACTTCATTATGATATGAATCATATGACTCCTGCAGATTTTTAGATACGCTAGAGTTATACCAAAGGGCCACTGAACTACATTAGGTTATGGTATTTCCAGAAGCAAGGTTTTCCACTAGCTACTATAATCTGACAGTGAGTTTATTTCTTAAAACATGAATATTTTATCAGACAAAATGAAAAAATAAAAAAAGCAATCGTCTTAATAACGAGGGCAAAAATAGTGTATTAGGACAATAATTGGTGTTCGCTAGTTGGGTGTTCCGCTTAAAGAGGATTCAAGTACATTGTTCTTGTGGGGATATATCTAATTCCGTTCCAATAAAAACGGTCGTGATGAGAAGTGGTCGACTTAAAGCGGTGGTCATTTGGGGGGGGGGGGGGTCACTGTATTGTCAAAAACTTATTTCGGGCGCCATTTGTAAAATATGGAAGAGGGCGCGGCAACGCACCAAGATCTCAAATTCGGTATATTACTCAGTACATTAAACTGTGTCGAACTGCCAATTTTCAAAATTCCTGTATATTTTTCAGGTATGTCCATTTTCAGCTCCCTGTTGCTTGGCCTTTCTGTTACACAAGAGAGTAGGGGAGGTGGTGCAGAATTACAAGCAGCTCTAATGCTAAACGATGCACCCTAGAAGAAAAATGGAAATAACATATCTTGTAGAGAATTGTGTTTCAATTAGAGAATTGTGTCCAGCGACGTGGATATGTATAACAGACAAACACATCATGTAGAATTTGAACCTTAATTGATATACTTGTAAAATTCAAGTAGTATCATAGACCTCATAATAGGTCTATTATGAGGTCTATGGTAGCATATAAATTTCCTATAGAAACGACTGAACCGAACGGGCAAGTTTAACCCTATGGAAGGGTGTTGCTCTCAAAGTTTTAGATTGTTTTCGTTACCAATGCTACACCACATTTAGCATGATGATGGACAATGTTCTTAGAGTTCCTTTAAACATAGTTAACTAGTAGAAGTTCTAATAACAATAACAAAAATATTAGCAGCGGTAGAAGAAAATGTAGCAGTTGTAGTGTTTGTAGTTATATTTAGGCCCGGATTTAGGGCTCAAAGCACCCTGGGTACAGTAATTTTTGGCGCCCCCGATTATATGTGGAAGACTACGGTAATAACAATGAGTTGAAAATTCCTCCCTCACCCACCCGTTACTCCGGACCTGGCCTATGATCTGGTGATCTATAAGAGTTTTAACTCGTCTCGCCGAGACCTTTTCAGCGACATCTCAAACACTTCCATAGTCCTAGTAGATGCTATTTGAATATTTCCCTTTCCCTTTCTTGGGACCCGCCCCTGTGATCTTGAGTATCTATACGGGTTTGAACTCACCTCTCCGATACTTTTTCATCGACGTATCGTTGCACCTTCATAGCCTACTACTTATACTGACTTGAAAATTCCCCACCCCTGAGATCTAGATGAATGATATGGGTTTTAACTCGCCTCGTCTAAACCTTTCCAACAACAACTCAATCACCTTCTTAGCTCTAGTAGTTCCTGAGTTACCGACAGTCAGACGGACGGACGGTTGTATGAGGCTTCACAGCACTTGTTGCTGAAGGCTAAAAGCCCGCCACACAGCGATAACACGCGTAAAAAATTGAATTAGAAAGAAAATTTGGTCCATTTTGGTTTAGACTGAAAATGAATGAACGAGATTAACTGACCCTTCCGCTCGCAGACTTCATAAATTAATTAGTTTTTAATGACATCGATCAGTCCATTATCACTTGTAGGTAGAGGTCACTGGGTCTGACCGAGGCTGGCTTTTCACGATACGCAGAATTCCGATCAGCTCTTTTTTCACGCGGTACTTACTTGATTTGGCGCTCTGAGCCCATTTATAAATCCATATCTACTTTTAATAATGTTATTAGAAGTAGTAGTTGAAGACCAAGAACTAGAAATCTTCTTCACTTTTCTGTTCTCTCTGCACGGAATGGGACAATAGCAGCTAATATTGTGTAATAATGTGTTATCATTACTGACTATTAGAATAAGTAGCCACGACTTACTTTTATGCATTAGCAAAGAAAATAATTTCGAAAGTAAGATGTTTCTCAAATAATAAATGTAGTTAGTGAAGACGGAATGAGAAGCCGAGGACGAAGAAGACTCCTAGTGTAAACAACCATGCAGCCACGTGCCTTGATACATAAGCGCTCATTCGTTCCTCCCAATTCTTTTTAACACTAAAATTTCCTATTGAACCATTGCCTTTCATCTTGTTACAACTGCAAAGGGTCTGTAAACATGCTTCACTTTTCATGTTTCGCTTTCTTGTCATTTATTTTTTGTCACGGTATCTGAAAACTATTGAGGCTGAAAAGCAACACGCTGACAATCACTTTACCTGTGTGTCTATCGTGACAATTGCGAGCCTCTTGTTTGTATGTTTTGCTCTGCCACCCTCACGTACCTATCTATAGATGGAGGCGTGCTGGTAGGTAGCGAAGGAAAACGAATTAATTTCACAAGTAAACTTGTTGCAAACGATATATCAAATTGAGACCATTGCACTCTTCAATACTTCAGATTTCTCATTTCATTAAAAAAAAAAAAGAAATTTACTCTTTTCTCTACCGCTGCAGCAGTTATGGATAATCAAGATGGAGGAAAATATGAAAGAGTCAACAACCGTCACTGATTTTTTTTTTCTAAAGCACCTGAGGGCTATGTTCGAAACGAGATTTGTTCTGTCTGTTCCGTTCAATTGCGTACTACGTTGTCCTCAGCTGAAAATATACAGTCGTCGTTCGAAATTGGCAACTATACTCTGAACAGTTGAAGGAAGCCATCACGGTGTTTGACATCACATATCTTCTTTGCCATGATAACCGCCATAAATTTGTCCAGAGAGGGAACCACTTTGGGAGTTGATAGATGACATCTAAACTGTGTCCTAGAAATTTTGTAAGATAGTTGAATATTTTAGTGACAGTCAAGGGCGCCTATCAGGGGGGGGGGCAAGGGGGCGCTTAGCCCCCCTAGTCAGAGAAAATTATTATATACAAGATAGAAAACAAAAATTAAAGTTTATATGTACTTTTTATTTTATATTTATTTATTGTCAACTCAACAAGCTGTATAGCCCAATAAGAGTGTCGATATTTAAAATGCTCATTTACATACATTTTTATTACAATATTTCTAAATGCGTTCGAAGACGAAGACATATCACATATATCCAATTCGATGGAAGTTCTACACATTTCATTGTAGGTAGTACATTTTCTCGAGATTGGTGACTTCGCCATTATATTGTCCTTGTTTATTTTTGTTTGTTTGTTTTTTTGCAGTGGAAGAGACCAATCTTGTCTACTACACGAGTTTTTAATTACGGGACACAACACTATAACAATGATACAGTGCAGTCTAAGCCATTTTGAATTATTTCCCTAAGAAATAACAGATCAGAAATGCTACCTACGCCTTTGCTCTAACGAACATAAGCATAGTACATTTTCTCTAATGTAGTAACGTTGTTAAACTTTCTTCCCACCGTTATTACAAATCCTAGCATTTTAAAAGCTTCATCTGCAATACTTTTACTTGGCTGTTAAACGTTAATTTCATATCAAACATGACACCAAGATCTTTAACTACGTCGGGCCTACTTAATGCATATACTTATGAATTTAGCAATTAAATCTATGAACCGTTTTATTTCTAGTGAAATATGAAAATTCGTATTGATTGAACGTTGACTGATAGCGTACCACTTAGTAAACTTGTCTAAACTATGCTGTAGTTTTATGTCATCTTCCATGGAATTAATTTTAGCATATATTTGAGGTCATGTGCAGAGCACTTTTCCATTATCCGGTATGAATTCCGGTAGGTTATCAGTGAACAAGAGGAATAACAACGGTCCAAGAATTGAGCCTTGGAGGACTCCTCCGGGACGCCTTGATGTACTATCAGATTTGTGTTCCTTAAGAGTGAGATGGAGTTAACCGCGGCGGCCGGAAAATTGATGTTCAATTTAACATGGATTCTCACACATTTTTTAGACAAATCATGGTTTCATTTCGTTCTATCGCAAAAGTGACTGAATAGTGCCATCAATATTATGCATGCCATTTTGAAGGTACAATTTGAACGCTGTACGTGGAATTCTCTTGTTATAAATACGGATAATTATAATCCAAATTCCCATAAGAAAATTATCAAAATTAGAGGAAAACATTTGTGTATATACAGGGGTTGGACAACAAATCTAAAACGTTTGAAAAAGTGTGAAAATCATACCTAGTATGGTGTGGGGCCTCCTTTTGCGTCCAAAACAGCTTGGATCCGACGTGGAATGGACGTATACAGCTCCTGAATCGTGGTGTGTGGAATGTTGTACCATTCTTCCTCCAAAACATGCTCCAGTTCCTTAAGGGATGATGGTGGAGGGCAATGAGACCGAACACGCCTTTCTAACAAAGACCACAATGGCTCAATGATGTTCAGATCTGGTGATTTTGGGACCCAGGGAAGGTGTGATAGCTCCTGGTCATGCTCCTCAAACCATGATTGCACCGTTTTTGCAGCGTGACAGGGTGCCAAATCATCTTGGTAGATGCCATCACCATCCGGGAACAATGTGTGGGCCATGGGTAGAACCTGGTCCCCCAAAATGGCCTCATACGCCTTAGCATTCATCATTCCATGCAGGGCTATGATGGGACCTGCAGAAAACCACGATATCACTGCCCATACTGTAACAGAACCACCCCCATGCTTTACAGTTGGGCGCAGACAGTCTGGATCATAGGCCTGCGACGGTGTTCTCCATACGTAAACACGACCGGTTGTTGGAAACAAGGTGTAGGTCGATTCATCGGAATACATTATGTGTTTCCACTGATCAAGAGTCCACTCCTTGTGGTCCTTGCACCACTGGATACGCCGCTTCGCATTTACTGCTGTGACCAGAGGTTTGGCGATCGCGGCCCTGCCATGATTTTTCATTTTATGAAGTTCCCATCGCACTGTTTTTGATGAAACCGGGTTCTGTAGGCCGGAATTGAGTTCAGACGTAATTTTCATTGCAGTGGTCTGCTTTTTAGCTGCTACAATCCGTTTTAATGCCCTCCTGTCCCTATCGGACAGGATTGTTTTTCGACCATTGTTGTGCTTTGCAGACGTTGTTTGCCCATGCATTGTGTATGCCCTCGTGACATTGGACACAGTGCCTGTCGATACCCCCACAATGGTCGCTACTGTTGTCACTGAAGCTCCAACCAAACGGGCACCAACGATCATGCCTCTTTGGAAGTCTGTCAGGTCGCCCATTTTACCGCACCACTTGAACACCACGACACTCACAGGTGAACTGGGTACTGCTGACGGAAGAGGAAGGTCCACATGACACATTGAAAACAAAACACGATCGGCAACCGCAACACGTGGTGTTCAGTGGCGGGCCACACTTACGTGTCCTGCATGACGTGTTTTTAAATTTTTTTGTCCAACCCCTATTACATTAAGGAAAAGAGCTTACATCTTCGGACTATTTTTTTTAGAACGGAGTACTATCTTTATATTTTTGCGCTATTTTGCTATTTTTCGCTGTTTCCAATGACATTAATTACACAATCGATGAGAAATTATATCCTTCATTATTGAATCGACCGAAATCAGAGATGCTGATTTTTTCGTATTCACATAGTTAGCTACTTAACTCCCAGATGGAACTATGGTCACTTCTCATCCCACTTTCCTTCACAGCGGGACCCGGTCCTTTCGAAAATATACTGATCGAAAATCGAAAAAATAACTTCTTAACAGAGGTGGGGAGGAAGGAAATCATTGTAAAGAAGAGGAACTTGAAATACGAGAAATGGCAAAATTTATGTCCTCTTTAGTTGATGGTTTTCTCTTTTAATAGTGTGTTTGAATGGTTTCTGTGAGAAGGAGTGATTTGTGTTTGCAGCGAAATACTTATGGGTAATTCCCTGTACAATTCAAAACAAATACACTAAACGAAAGAGAAAAGTGTAATTAAAAACCAAAATAGACTGTTTTAAGGGCCAAAACAATATATATGGACCACATGAACCGGATACTTACAATACGGTGATCAGATTATGGGAAGAGAAAAGCAAGACACAAAGTCTTGATATCGGTTATGGGACCTGCAGTTTTTTAATTTTTTTTTTTTTAGTTTAATCATGCAAATAATGGGGTGATTACAGCGCAACTCGGACAAATCTAGGGGCGCGAAGGCTTACTGGTACAGCGCCCACCAGTCACCACTTTTGCATGGGGTCCTCGGTTCGATCCCAGTTCATGCCATGTGGACTTTGTGGTGGATAATCAATCAAATGCGTTGGTTTTCTCTGGGTTTTCCCGTTTCCTTTAACTTTTTTCATTCCACCATTTCTCCCATCATCCGTTCGGCATGAACAAAAGTTGCCTGAAAGCCTCAAATATTTTTAAAAACGGACAAATCTATTTTGCGAAAATTGTATCGCAACATCAGGGACGTAGGCCTATTTGGCTAGAGGGTGATTTGTGAGTCAATAGCAAGTGTAACAATGTGTGGACTTGAATTCATACATAGTTTTTTTTTCTATAGAGTTCAACGTCCGTCAATTGACAGCTAAGGTTTACGAACAGGAAAGCAATATAAGGAAACGCTACTGTTATTATTTTAGATATTATCCCGGCATTCGTCTGGTGAGACTGAGGAAGACCTCAGTCGGGATTTTTAACCCAGGGCCTTCCGAATGCTAGAGAAAAGCTCAGCTGAGCGACATATATGGTATTGTGATGCAAATATTACATCAACAGTGTAATTTCATTAGTTTAAGAAGATTTCTGAGATGTACCTCACATTTTAATAGTATATGTAGGAAATGATTTGATGATGATCGCATTCTTTATTTAGAGACTATAAGCATTAGCTTTCAACCAAGCGACCGTAGCTCAGATTGTAGAGCATTGACTTAGGTCTTGGGTTCATATCCTGTGGCCGGCCAGCCTGAGTGACGTTCTCTATGGTTTTCCTCAGTATCACTAAGCGCAAATGTCGAGATGGTATATAATAGTAAGTGCGTGGCTGCGTGCTTTACTGTCCGTAAGTCATAGATGCCATTGACGGACGTTAAATTTCAAATCATTAACCAAACATGAGGTTTTCCCAAAATTCAGGACGAGATTTTCACCCTATAGGCAAGTGGTTCTCAACATTTCCTTGAGACTTCAAACTTGGAGACAAACAAAACTTCCGAAATAACCATGGTAAATCCCCAGCTCAAATGAATCAATTGAGATCACTATCGCTGAGTCTAAACATGGTGTTAAGTTGAAAGCTACTGCAGACTTACGTAAACTCTTAAAATATTCCAATCAATTGAAAATACAGAATCATTTTACTTCGAGTTATATTCTCATTCTACAATACTACTAAAGAATATTATTATTTACGCTTTCTTGATAGTTGATATCCACATTTTTCTATGGATATGATTTGAAACTAACCAACATTTAAAATTAATGTATCTTGAATAGACATTACATTCACTCATATAAAGTTAACATTAAAAAGACAGTTTCTAGTATAAATGAATAACTGAAATCATTGCAGAGATCACAGTTAACATTGCTAAAATCTATGTAACATATTACGAACACATTGTGAAACAAAACATTAAGTAGATACAATTGCTAGCACAACGAATAAATTAAACCTTTAACATTGGAGCATTATGCTAAATTGTATCAGATGCTGAAACAGATTAACAAAATATTAAGAACAGTATTTACCTTGTTGTTCCACATTAAATTTTAGAAAAAGATATAAAATGTATCCCCCGTCTATTTATTTACGACTTATATTAGACCTATATTTTTCATTTGACTGTATAGCTCGAAGTTCTTATTTTGTAAAACCATTTTCCGAAAATTCGCTGCACGTAAATTAAACTTACATTATGTGATTATTAAATGCATCAGAGTTTCAATGTTTAATTTTCATTTTTCAGTTGTCCACAAATTATTCATTATTGAGAAACCCCTTTCTGTGCTGGTAGGCCCAAAATTAATTCTACCACTAGTAAAATATTATGGAAAAGAATGCAAGTATCTTTAAAATACTTGAACCCTTCTCAAATCTACTCCACTATTAGCAATGTTTCATTCTTTACCTTTACTAGAAGTTACATATGTTCTCACATTTGTAATTTCATCACAAAGCAGACAATCATTTATTTGTTTTCCTGTGATTTTGCTTACTAGTTTTAAATCGAAGACGACAGTTGGTTCTGATATGTAGGTAGTTAAGGGATGTGTTGATATACCAGGTGTATAAGCTCAAATCCGCTGTTTTGTAGCCAGCAAAACACATGGTGTGTTCATATAAAGCACAAAGCAAGTTATTCAAAGTACTTTGTAAAGCTCAACACTATAATTAGGCCATTGCCTGTTGTGTTGTCACTAGATAAATAAATAAACTATATTGAACAGTGTCCCATTCAATAGCTGTATTAAGTCTAACCCAATCTAAAATATTAATTTTAGAGAATGGAGATAATCACAGTTCAATATACTCTATACATGTCGAATAAAATGAAGAACCATGTTTCTTACAATCTGAAGTATATTTTAAACCACTTTCTTCAAGATTGTTCAATTTTGACTGAACTATTAGTGTAATAACCACAGTAATACTATACCTATTTAGTAGTTTTTGCTTGAAATCTTCAATTAGTGTAAAACTCTCAAGCATAGAAACGTTCTGTACTTCTGACCTTTAAGCAAGTGGACGAAATCACTAAATACAAGAGAAGGCTTTATATTCCACTTGCGACAGAAACCTAGGATTAATATTTTCGAGCATAAAGTAGAATAAATCGTTGGTAGATGGTAGGTTGACATAACGACGTATCTCACTTTTATGAAAATTGACTACAGATCTACTTTATACAGCCTTCACTATCTGACATAAGTTACAGGCAGCACACTTTATTACATTTAACTTTCAAGTATCGGGGGAAAATCTATATTAATTACTTGTATGGCGTTCTGTCAGACATACTTAAAAATCTATTTCTTCTCCTGAAAAGTTAACAAAATATGTCATTATGTCATCGGGTGTTCGATTTGTTATAAATTACGAGGGGGGGGGGAACTAATGGTTGCTTGTAACTTTCAACTTACTACCTGCTCGGGTAGAAATACAAAGATTTTATCCCTGGTTGGAATGATATTCGGAATAAAAAACCGGGGATGAAATCCTCACGCATCAGGGAAAATCCCCGGCATCCCCCATAGCAAATCGAACACTGTGTCATCCAACCGACGAAATTATGAACCATTGTGGCTACTGACAGTACTAATATTGCAGTTTTCAAAAACTAACTAATTAGTAACATTAATTTTGTATTGTGTGAGATATTTGATCTTCAAGAGTAAACTAATGTGAGAATGTCCAACCTGTGACCATGGAATGGCACTTTTGGCAATATACGTCCTGTCCGTCCTTTCTCTCTTCCAGAAGGAAAAAAAAATGAAGTTCCGATTTAAAGACGTATTTAACACTACAGACTACATTAACATTTAAATTCTGATTATTTTCTTCGACTCCCAACTATACTCGTAAAATGTTGCTTTGTGTTAGACACTCAAGTTACTGTAAACAATGTACCAACTTACTAAGTCTGAACAGTCCTGAAATAGCACTGTTGCCATTAATTGATCTGAAGGCAGAAAAACAAAAATGAAATACTTACCATGAAGAAGAAAAATATAGGCATTTATTTTTTGTTTATCAGCATCAGAAAAACGAAAGTATATCAGAAGATGAAAACAGGACATTGTGCCGGACATTTTGAAAATAAAGGAAATTTTTTAATTATACGCACCCTTTCGAATCACGCAGGATAACCTTCTAGAAAACAGTACTGTCCTGCTAAAATCAGCAGGTCTGGTCACTCTAACTTACAATGAAGCCTGGTGATGGAAGCAATGATTAACAAACTTGAACAAAAAACCGGAAAAGTCCAAATATCAGGATATCTGGATACCTCCCCCTAGTGGGAGACCAACCCAAAATGAGGAAAATGAAAGAGATGTAACCAACAGAATATACTGCAGGTCAAGCAGCCAAGAGCCTGGCCAGTGATCAGTACATGGATGGTTACCACTAAACCAATTTGTCTCTATTCGAAAAAGGAAATTAGGATACTAAAATAATAGGCCTGAGCCAAAGCTACCTAAAGGCCTTAAATAAAATCCAAATTCTCACAAAAATAATAACCACAGCCACAACCACCAGACGGCTTAAACCGTATTTCACACAAACCGGAATGCCGAAAAGGAAAAAGAATAGTACCTAATGAAAAATTTAAACCTGAGACTCTGAGAAGAGTGGATATACACATATGGGTCTGTGATTACATGAGCTCAAATAGCAGTACAAGCAAAAATGGGAAATTAACCGGGAATACTGGCAAACCGCTGGAACTAAACCAGAATCACAAAACGTTGATGCACTTACAGAACTACAAAAAGGAAGATGGGAAAACTCCTTTATTACATATACAAAGTAAGAGAGAATAGACAGGCCGGTGTGAACAGGAAGAACCGGACTCCGGGTCTCGTATTACAATGAAACAAACGTTATGACAGGAAAAACATCAGTCAGGTCAGGATGGTCGGCCACTTGTTTCGAACCCAGGACTAATCGAATGTGAAGCCGGGAGAGAGAGAGAGTAAACCTGGTGGTAATATTTTAAAAATAAAATAAGGAGACAGATACCGCTAACAAAAGAATCATATTGGCAAATGTCTTGTTGAAAGAATCCTTTGACATACAGACAGGCGACAAAGTGCTTTTGGGGTCAGTTCTACAATTGACCGCTAAACTTCTAGTCAGCGCTAAGTTGAGCCCAACTCTCATTTTGCGTACTCTCATTGGCCAAAATCAGACTTGGCCTCAACTTAGCCCTGATTAGAAGTTTAGCGGTGGATTGTAGATCTGACACGTACGTTAGACCGCTAACGCATGCTGATGACCTCTGTGCAGTTAGATATTTGAGTGAAGAGAGACACGGGGATGGCGGCTGTTGTTATGTTGGTCTTTCTTATTTTGCTTTTCTTTCGTTCTGTTCTTCATCGAGCCAAAAGAACGAAATTTCACTTTTATATTCCATTTACAGCAGTAACCATACCCCCCTACTGCGCTGGCGAACTTTTACCACAGGCAGGGGAAGTCGAAGGAACAGGAGGGGTGTCATTTGTTTTGAGGGGATTTCCGCAAGAACTCCATCTGTTGCCAAAAGGAAGAGATACTTCGAACTCCAAGGACGAAGGAGGTCTTGGATTTGTCAAGGTCACCTGACTACTGCCGACTCTTAAATACACCAGACTGTCTGCGATTAGTTAGATAAAAGAACATGAACCTAATCAAGAACGGAGAGACGTGATAGAGATTTGATTTACCTAGTAATACATTGTGATCAACTCTGTCAAAGGCCTTTTCAAAGTCAATGTAAATCGCAACGACTTGCTTTCCTTCGTCCAAGGAGTTTTCAATAAAATCTGTAACAATTGCAAGATTCGTTACCGTGCATTTTTGTGAAACAATACCATATTGCTTAGTAGAGATAGTCAAGAGAGATGTTGTTTAGTTAATGGCTTCATATGATTAATTATTCGTTAATATGCAATCTGTTCAGAGACATCTGCAAAGACCGGTAAGATTGCTATAGCCCTGTGGTTGGTAATTTCTCGTCTGTCGTTTGTTTTAGGTATAGTACAAACTAGCCTAAAGCAGATTTCCATTTGTTAGGGAAAATACATGTTTTTAGTGCCAAGTTTAACGAAACCAGGGCGTATTTAAATTTATCAATACATCCTTTCACTATATACGAGTGTATGTCATCAGGTCTAACTGTCGTTTTGGATTTTAAATTCTTGATAGCCTTTTCTATTTCATTCAAATGTATTTAGTCAACAGACAGTATTCCAATTTCTTCATAACCAATAGGATCACTATCAAAGTTACAGAATGTTTGAGAACCGATACAAATATTGATTGAAAATACTGCGCAAACGTATTAGCTATTTCTTCACTGTTACACAAATCCGACCTTCGAATTTCAATATATTTGGGGGAAGATGTTTTGTTTTTAATAAGTTTCCACAGTTGACCTGGATCATTATTGATATTTTCAGAATTTGATGCAAAGGTTTTATAGGCTATTTTTATGTCTTTTTTGACTTCCCTACGCAATCGAACAAATTCCTGATGGTAGAGTTTTCAATTTTCAATTTTGTATATAGACTTTATATGATAAATTATTTGATAATTGAGTTTGCTAATAATGTCTTTAGTAAACCAGCACGGATACTTTGGGACAGAGTTTTCTTTTGCAGGGGACACATTTGACGAAAATTTCATAAATAATATCATAAAGTTTACTAACTAAGTCATTAACATTATTATACTCTTTTAAGCATTCCCAATCAACTTCCAGTATACTTTAATTTAATGTACTTCATGACAATGTTCTATTTGCGCCCTTCATTTTCAAAATATTTTCGTGGTTATCCTGTTGATAACTTTTAGTAAATCATTGAAAAACTGTCACTTTATCCTTACCCCCTCTGGAAATCACAAGATGGGCGTCCTTGGTGACGATAGTCTTCAAATCATTAAGGCTTGGTGAACATTTTCATTGAAGACGGAGGGAGAGGGTAATTTATATATTAGTTTTTATTTATGTATTAGTTCTGTTGTTAAAACACTCAGTTTCACGAAACCAGGGCGTTATGTGTTAAAACGCTATTGTTCTAGTTCCTTTTCTCTTGTTGTCGATCCAGTGCATCAGACGCTGCTAAAGTATACTTTAGACATAAACAAGAAAATTCGTTTGGAGGAATTTATCTCCTTTCCGAATTCAATGGTCCTCCGTTCCGTTCCGTTATGCTATGTCCGATTCACTTCCGTTATGCACACTTATCCGAATTAAATAAGTATTTAAAATTTTAACCACAGATGTCACCCAAGTCTGGTAACAGCTGAAAACCCTCCGCGCGTATGTGAGTGAGTATTGGTCAAGGCGAAATCAAAGTAGTTTGATGCGAAGTGAATAAGGTAAAAAGCTATATGGATGAAGATAGATGTAGGCGTACAATTCCCATACTTGTAGGTATTCGGCATATATTAAATAACAACAGACGAAGATTGATGGCTATTCGAAGGATGATCACAATTCTGCAGGTTATTCTGGAAGTTTTTGCAAGATAAGTGCGTCTCATGAACTATGAATCACTAAATAATGTTATACCAGGATCTATGAATAACCACCTAAGTCGTGAGCCTTGACAGCGTTATGCATTTGAAGTTCTAAATACACTTAAATAATTATAAGAGTTCTTAATTTTAGTATTCTTAAATAAACTATTCATTTACCCTCTCATCTATTAATATCTACATGGAAACCCATTGGTGAAATCCAACCAACAATATTTTCACATTGCGAAGTTAAAATTATTCAATGATCATGAAGATATATCACTCAGAACATGGTACAATATCGATAACATAATGTGAAATCAAATCTTAAACTATTAAAATACGTACATTCAAATTTTGGTACGGTCGTTCATTTTAAACCAGTGTTTCCGACAGGATTTTCAGTTTGGGGGGTGTAAAGACAAAATTGGGAGGGTGTAAGTGAAGTATTGTATGGTCTCTATCGATTTTTACAGCAAAAATTTTAAAGTTCGAGGGAGTTGTTTATACTTTGGGAGTGGTCTGGCGAAATCACTGTTTTAAAATTACAACACGTGATCAATTCTACACATTTGTCTCAACTCCCAAGCGAAGAAGGAATTTTGGCATGCAATATCCCGCTCTTTTTTTCTTTTCAACATGGCAGCAGCGCGCAACCGAACGGAGTCCTCCATTGCTCCGTTCACTTCAATGCTTCGTCAAAGGGGGAATTTGGATAACCAGCGACGGTGCATCCGACGGAGCAAGGGTACGTAACGGAGCATAAAGTGCCAATTCGGAAAGGGGGAAAGTATTTCAACAATTGAATCTGTCATTGTTAATGTATTTTAAATGGCACAAATCCACTTTTGGCAATGACCGATTCAATTTTAAGAAAGACTGAATATAATTTCCTTTAAAATTGACTCCAATCACATTTAAATTTGAATTTCACTTATGGTCTTTAAGAAAGTATGGCTCAGGCCGAGATCGAGATGGGGAGAGGATGTGTAGAAAGGAAGTCGATCAGGTACTACCCCAGCATTATCATGATGTGATTCAGTTAGATGTGACTGAAGAAAAAAAACCATTGGGAAAAACCATTGGGAATGTTTGGCGGCTGGGATCGAAACCAGGCTTTTATTTCCCGAATGTGAAGTCACACTCTTCAGACTTGGTGACTCCAATCAAGACAACTTTGCATTCACAGATTCTCTTCGTCACATTGTAGTATCTCATTCCTTTTTCGCTTTGCGATCTGCTGTCCAAACCCATTTTTCTTTCGTAGTGGAGGCACCTGTAGTCCCCTCAAGTCCTCTTAAATCCGGGCCTGACTTTGAAAAACTTGAACTGATGAAACTTTTCGGACTGGAAATATTCTTTTTGATTAAATTCAACAAGGATGTTGAGTAAATACATTGAAAGAGCAGTTCCCATCACTTGATGTATCTTCCTTTGACTGAGAGCAGGATACGGCTGTGTTAAGGTATGAATTGCCGGAATTAACTTTTGCAGCAGAAGACAATAAACAAAATGACAGACGGGGTGAATCTGAAACACTCAACGATAAATATGACCTCATTCAAGTTGTTTCAGCGACAGAAAGAAGACCTCCATCATCTCAAAGAGGAAGAGTGATCCAATTCTTCTTGTCCCTTTGAAGCATCTGCGTGACACAGGATTCTTTACTGTGAACAAAATGAGAAGTGGAACAAGAACTCATCAGAAAAGGGCTTCATATGCTTGGTAACTATTTGTTCTCAGACATACAACATAACTCATAAGTCATCTTAAATGTTTAGTTTGTCAAGTGCATTTTTGTGTTAGCAAACGTCATTGTTCCTGATCATTTTTACACCTCATTTACGAACTACCTTTGTATTGTATTTTGAAATTCATGATTACCGTTTCGAAATATGCACAGACTATGGATCGTATCTGAGTCACCTATTTACCGCTCTATCAGTTAGCTGTTACCCACTAGATATATCTGGTCTTGTCTTAACCAGCTAATATGTACTAGAGTTAAACGCCAAATCACTGCAGTACCTACGGAGGTTTTAATTAAGTAATATTTTAGAAAATTATGTAGCATGAAAGAATTAATTTCCTTCACAGTAAAATCCTGTGCGTGATGAAAAATTTAAAAAAAACTGTACGGAAATGTTCTGTACGTTGACAATTATATCTCCACATTTTCCAATGTGTTTCCAAATAAAACCTTCAAGTAAAAAATGGACAATTTTGTTCTAAAATGGTACATTGTAGGGAAATAAAGCACATATGATTGGAGAGATAATAAGTAAATAAATGTATAAGACGTAGGGGCATCAATTTTATGGTAAAATTTTAGAAAAATAATAAACTAAAGTACTATAAAAATGCACTAAATGAAGAAAATATATGAACAGAATACCTATGCAAAGTTATCCACTAATAAGCAAACATACTGATGAGGTAGAAAATAATTATATTATCTTTTTATTCCAAGATGATGAGAACGACAAAGTTTTGTTCACATGCAAATTTAGACCACTCGAGCGCAATTACTTTGTGAAAGATCGGTGATAGAAAAGTAAAATTCTGTCTGTGGAGAGTGGTCAAAAAGTGCGAAAATATGATGTAGAGCCTTATGTTCTTAAATTGGTGAAATGGAAGGCATATACACAGTAATGGGTATTGGGTGGAAGGGGCTACCTGTTGGAGGGTTTTTCGTAAAATGGGAAGCAGGTCGTGTAATATGTCATTTTGGGTTAGAATTTTACAGGAAATACGTTTCTGTAGTCAGTTTTGCCTTAAATGTCAGAGATAAGATCATGTGGCACTAGTTTGGAGTAATAATGCAATAGCATGAAAAAAAAACACATTTCGTTTTTAAATAACAAAGGAAATGGAACCCATACGCATAAAAATTGTTTCTGGGTACACTGCCCTATCGATATGGTATTCATTTTCGTTTCATTTTTTCCGTTAATTCAAAATGAAATGGGTGTTTACAGACTGTTGCATCATTACCGCATAGAAGTGGCATACACGCTTATCTATCACAATAATACATTTACAGCAAAACTGACTTCACAATCATATTTTTCATGAAGTTCTAGTCCAGAATTACATTATTACACGAACCACTTCCCATTTATGAAAATCAATCGAGATTTAATATGGTGGACTTCCAGATGGCGGTCATGAAGAACATACCCTCCAACAGCGCCTTCCAGTGTAGTTGCTTAGAGGAAATATTAGCCAGAATCGTGACATGCTGGATTAAAGCGACAAATTTTGTATAGTTCTTCTATACCATTAGCACAATCAATTTGTAGGGAGGTGCACGATTTTCGGGCCCGCCATCATGAAATACGACGCCATCTTTATTTTCTTCAAGGTTTTACGACTTTCTTCAAAAATAGCTTATTTTCTCCCCAATGGTAGGCTTAACAGCAAAAAGTGTTCAAATATATTATTTACCATTAAATTTCCTACAATTTGAGCCCAATAATGCTTTTGTAACTTTCATAATTTTCGATATTCAAGCTTTCAAATATATATTTATATATATATAAATTTTCGACTTTTCTTAAATAATCGCTGATTATCTCCCCAATGGTAGAATTTACAGCAAAAAGTATCCAATAAAAATTTTATTTAAAATCAAATTATCTACAAATTGAGTGCAATACCGCTTTTGTAGTTTTTTAATTGTTTTCGAGAAGCTTTCAAAATTTTGCTATATGCACATGTCGTACCAGTCGTTTGTTGGCTTTTGTTGAATATACCCAGTGCAGTTCTTCTCCGAACTCGGATGTAGGTCCGAACCGTGGCTGTGGCTTCCTTCAGGCTGCGCCCGGAACGGACGGCGAGAAGCTCGTTCCGATTTATTATTTTCTGACAATAAATGACATAGTACAAAATTATTGACACAGTACACAAATAGGTATCAGGTGATTTACATGGCAAATACGTCGATTCATATAATACACTACAGCAATGTTGTCGGACATAATAAGTACTTGTTTAGGATATATCAGAAGGGCCGCCACAGCTGCGGCAAGAAACTCGGTAACAAAGATAGGATATGCTTGAGAGAAGCGAGCCACAAAATGTTCGGTACTGTTCGAAGACGGAAAGAGGCTAGGTACCGAAAATAGCGTTGGGGCAAAGGGTAAAATATGAATATACTTAGGCAAAATAGACACTGACATAATTATTGTCGACACTTTAACTCCTAGGGAAACGAGTTCCTTAGTAGGCACTAATACACTTTTCTTAATATTAACTGCAAGTGTAGAGTTTCCTTGAGACTGGACATTGCGTGATGGGCTCCGCAAGACTAGGCCCTCAACCTCTTCATAATCCAGTTGATTTTTTGGTGGATCCTTTCGGCGACCTGGTCCAGTACAAAGAACCCGTTTCTGAGCCGCCGATGCAACTCTCAGATCATCTCTCCGACCTTCGTCTTGAACTTGACCTTCAAAAAGAAGATTTATAGTGGCCTGCAAACGACCATCGCTTGATGTTCTTGTATTTGGCCCAGGCTCGCGACGTCGATGTTCTTCGCGACCTTCGAATCCAGGAACCCTGAACCGTATTACCTAATGATTGGGAACTCTGGAGACAACTCATTCAAGATCTCACCGAAATCCAACCTGCACCTGATGTGGACCATCCAGAAGACACCTCCCGTTGAGGAAGATGAACCAGGGACGCCCGGAGATTCTTCTTCAGATAGGAACACCTTCTACAATTTGGGACGATTCTCTTCAGTTTTACTGTTTGCCGAAGTCTCTCAATCCTAAGATATTGAAACGTTTTTCGTTCCCTGGGAAATTAGTCACCGCATCGCCTTTATATCATATTCCGCCGGATAAGCGTTCCCTTTGCCATGCGTAGCACTTGTCGTACGTTCTTACCAACTCTTGAGGACATGTCGTCAGCAGACTTTTATAAGTTCCTCCCCGCTTAATAGTGAACTCCTTTCCTGTTTTTGTGGACGAGAAACCAGACGGCAGTAGAAGGGTAATATACGACTGCTATGATTGGACCTCCTGTAATTCTTCCCCTCCAGTTCACTTACCACGCGTCACGGACTTGGTGAATTAAGTGTCAATAGAAATTGTTTTTGCCAAAATTGACCTCAGAGACGGTCTCTACCACATTATCTTGGTCGCTTATACATGTCAATTCTTCGGTATTAAATGTGGCAAGATATACTTTCGTTTTAAGAGGTTACAAACGGGATGGACGTTATAACCATTATTAATGCAATTGCCATGCGAAAATAATTAAAAATCCTCCTCAGTGATGTGTGCACATATATTGTGTATTATGATGACATACTCCTTTACGGCTCAGTGTCACAAGTGAATCACGCAGTGTCCGTACTACTCAACTCTACACTTGCAGTTTATATTAAGAAAAGTGTATTAGTTCCTACTAAGGAACTCGTTTACGTAGGAGTTAAAGTGCCGACAATAACTATGTCATGTCTATTTTGCCTAAGTATGTTCATATTTTGCGCTTTGCCCCAACGCTATTTTCGGTAGTCTCTTCCCGTCTTCGAACAGTGATCGCTGACTACATCAGTTGGGCCGATCCGCTTACATCGTTTAGATTTCCGCTGGTGTCTGCTCTCACCGAAAATATATTTCCTCAGTGGACAATGTTTTAACTTAAGAAAACTTTATCAGTGTCTTGTGATTTGTTTCAACCCGACTTTGTCCGTACTACTGTGTTTGTGGATGGCTCCTCTATGTCCATCGCAGTTGTGTTGAAAGATGGTACCGAACTTTTTGTGGCTCGCTTCTCTCAAGCATATCCTATCTTTGTTACCGAGTTTCTTGCCGCAGCTGTGGCGGCCTTTCTGATATATCCTAAACAAGTGCTTATTATGTCCGACAACATTGCTGTAGTGTATTCTATGAATCGACGTATTTGCCATGTAAACTACCTGATAGCTATTGCTCACTATTTGTATACCTGTGTCAATAATTACGTACTATGTCATTTATTGTCAGAAAATAATGAAGCGGATCGAGCTTCTCGCCGTCCGTTCCGGGCGCAACCTGAAGGGACCCACAGCCTGGGATGCCGGTGGGAGGAGCATGTGGTATGATATCCCATGATCACCTATCAGGGTCTCAGTTGAGCTGTTGATCTCGTCAGAGCGGAATTAGCGCGCGCGTGCGGTTCGGATTCATTCAAGCGGCAGATTTTGCATAGCTCTGGATTTAAATAGTTGTTAAGATACACAAAAACACTGAGAAGCTATTTAGCAAACATCGACAAAGAATAACGGTAATATGATAATCTGTGATTAAAATCTTATATCACGTAAAACATTAAAGATAGGAAAACGGTATTGTACTTAAATTGTAGGACATTTAATTTGAAATAAGACTTAATCGAACAATTTTTCTTGTAAACTCTACCATTGGGGAAATAATCAGTGATTTTTTAAGAAAAGTCGGATCTTTAAAAAAAACTCAAATTGTGAAAGCTTGTATCTCGAAAACTACAAAGTCAGTATTGGGCTCAAATTGCAGGGAATTTAATGGTAAATAAGATATTTGTAAACTCAACCATAGGAAGAGAAAATAAGCGATTTTTGAAGAAAAGTCGAAATACCTTGAAGAAAAGAAAGATGGCGTCGTATTTCAAAATGGAGGACCCGAAAATCATGCACCTCCCTACAAATTGATTGTACTGAATGAAGGTATAGAAGAACTATGCAAAATCTGTCGCTTTAATCCAGTCTGTCACGATTTTTTCGCTAAGCCGCTACACTATTCCTCTCAGTATACCCACTACTGTGTATTCACCAATTTCAGAACATAAGGGTATTTTCACACTATTTGACAACTCTCCAGCTCAACAGACCGAGTTTTACATTTATATCATCGATATCTCACAAAGTAATTGCGCTCGAGTGGTCAAATTTTGCATGTGCACAAACTTTGTCATTTTAATCATGATGGAATAAAAAGATATATGATTCTTTTCTGCCCCATCAGTATGTCTGCTTTTAAGTGAAAACCTTGGTCGCAGAAGCTGGTAGCCCACATTAAAGGGAAATGAATTAACTGCGTATTTCCGTGTGTTATTCTTCCGAAACGTCAAATTTTCTGTTCAGAAATAAAGAGCAGATTGAATTTTTAAGAACAAATTTACATGTAAAACGTATTTTTTTAATTCTCGATGCTAATATAAGTCACATAGTAGAAATTACAATGAAATTTGTGCTCCAAACTTATATTTTGTCTATTGTGAATCCTTATTACATGTACAACAAAGGTCTTCAAATATTATTAAACTTTTCTGAAATCGACCACATGCTAAGGCAGGTAATACACCTAAAGATTTTTAACCTGTTTTACTCTTACGCCGACTTACGACAAATATAAATGACTCAAACATGAAAAGAAAAATTATAAAAACAGAGAAACATGTGAAAGGACAAACACAAAAGAGACGAACAAAAAACGACAAACAAAAAGATAAGCACAAAAAGGACAAACACAAAAGAAATAATAACAAAACGATAAAGATAAAAGGAATGAACATAAAAAGAACTAATATAAAAAATTGTCATATATATAGAAGACAAATATAAAAATGGTGAGACATAAGAAAAACAAACATAAAAAGGAAAAATATAAAAAGGGACGAGCACGAAAAGGGACAAACAAGAAAGGACAAACAAGAAATTGACAACCACAAAAAGAAAGCCCACCAAGAGGAACAAATTTAAATTAATAAAAATAAACCGAACAACAATGTTAAAGATAAACATAAAAAGGACAAACAGAAAAGACTTAAAGAGGAAAACCATAAAAGAGGAAAGCAAAATAGGTCAAACATAAGAGAAATAAACACAAAAAAGGACAACCATAAATAGGACAATCACAGAACGGGGCAACTATGAGAAAGGACAAACATAAATAATATTTTTCTGGGAGAAGGAGCTACCAGGGTTTTCGTCTTTGTCCATAGTCGGCAACTAGACCAGAGCTTGATACCAAGATACAAGTGTAAAACGATATATTCATGTAATAAGATTAAAATTACACAGAGGAATGTGCAACAAATTAAGTAACTACAAAATAAAGGAAGCAAAAAGAAAAAAATTGCCATAAAGAAACATTTGCATAAACATGTGAGACTTTATTACATGACAATTTGGAACTTTCGCATGGGTGATACTGATGCGTCACACAAACTGAAAAGCATTTTACACGTTGTATTCCGGAAACATCAATGCGATGCGAATGTTTTTTTTTTATATTTTAGAGTCGGAAGATTTTGTGTTTATGCATGAATTTTATGTAATGTCACATAACAGTCATATACTGTATGATCACCAAAGCAGGTGTGAAAACGGCTAAGAAGGAACGAGTGTCGTAAACAGTGAGAAATGAAACACAAATAAATCAAAACAATACTTTCGCTCACAGAAAGTGAGAAGACTCTACTAGCATAGTTTCACACTCTTTTCCCATGGTTATCCTCATTAAATGAAACGTCGTGTAAAAGACAATAGGATCAACATATGAGGAAGACAGGTGTTGATGAGAATGTGAAGCAAGTTACTTTTGCTGTTGGTGTAAATAAACGAAAAAAAAAAATGAGTAATTTTATCTAAATAAAATTAGCCGGTGCTGTATTTCCGCAAAAGGAAAAATGACCTGGTTTTAATTACTTGACGGAAGTAAATAGTGGTAGTTGTTAATTTTTCTTTTTTTTCTCGCTCTTTTAAGAAAATGGTTCTTCTCCATTCATGCAACCGAGAAGTTACATTTTCACTAAAACCAGGAAGACGGCAACGTCAACATTTCAAAAAGTAATAGAGAAAGCCTCTTAACTTATTAAATTTTTATTTGTTTTAATTAGCATGGTTGTTGAGTTCACTACATTTGACCTCCTAATTAGAACTATTTTGTATAAGTTACCCTGTTTGTTTTCTGTCAAGGAAAATAGTTCTATATAAGAATGTACATTAGTTACAGGAATTATAGTGCGATATGTTAGAGCTAAATACTATAGATGTATTTTCTATTCCGGCTCCCATCATGAAATTTCTGTAGCAATCTAAACCAAAGTAATCTAAATCTTATAGTTTCCTCTAGAAATATACCACGACAAATAGTGTTATGACCTCTGTAAAGTATATCCTTTTCTGAGGAGTGGAAAACAAAGTCGTTTAATTGTGACATAGCTGCTACTTTCTTGATTTAGGCGTAGGCTTGAAAATAGTCTCAGGCGTACGTACAAACTCCACATAACGGTTACTGCTGGCATATCAAGGTAGGGTCGCCAGATTTTGTAAATGTAAAACCGGGACATTTTAGACATCATATCATGAGTAAACATGATTGCACTTTTAAGTAGACATCCTGTTGTACTTAAATAGGCTTAGCTGTTAATTTCAGACTAATGGTTCCAAGATGGCGTGCTTTAAAGTTGAAGAGCAACATATCCGTAATTGCATGCTGTTTTTGTGTCATCAAGGAAGAAATGTTACCGAGGCTACCAAAATTATTTGCTCAAGTTATATTCAGCGACGGTTTAGGAGATTTTCAAACAAAAATGTTGATCTCTCGGACTAATACTCTAAAGATCAAAATCAAAATCAGATCCAAATTAAACTATACAACAATTAGCGGAGACACTTAATTCATCATATTCAACTGTACCAAAAGTAATTGCAGAAGGTTGGCAAGATTTATAAACAGAGTGTATGGGTTCCGCCTGAACTATCGGAAAACAATAAAGCACAGAGGATGGCGATTTGCAATTCATTATTAACCAGATAACAAAATGATCCCTAGAATGTGTCGTAACTGGTGACTAAAAATGGGTGCTGTATAAGAATATTAAACGAAAGCAACAGTGGCTTTCGCCAAATCAACGTCAAATTCCAACACCTAAAGAGGGACTTAATCCACAAAAGGTTCTGTTGTAAGTTTGGTGGGATATTCATGGAATTATTCATTATGAGCTCATGAAACAAGGTCAGACTATCACAGCAGCCATTTACAGTGAACAATTACAGCGAGTACACCAAACATTGTTATACAAACGTCCTGTGTTTGTTAATCGAAAAGGTGTAATCTTGCAGCCCGATAATGCAAAACCACATTATGAAAGACTGACTCAGGAAAAAGTTAGGCAGTTAGGATGGGAACTTCTACCTCATCCTCCCTATTTGCCAGATATTGCCCCTACCGACGGTCAATTATTTAGGTTCTTACACGGTCAATTATTTAGATGTCGTCATGGTTGCTGTGCTCAGCATAAACGTCCACACACACACAGACACTGACAGACACTTACATAGATCCACACTGACCTTCAAAATAGTCACCGTTGGCAGCGATGCACGTTTGCCAACGTTCGTAGAGCCGTTGAAAACATGTTTCAAAAATGTTGGCGTTAGCAGACATCTCTCGTAGGGCATTTTTGTGGCAGTTATGATCTCCTCGGGAGAATGAAAGCGACGTCCACGTAACTTAGCTTTCAAGCGGGGAAAGAGATCAAAATCGCATCATGCGAGATCAGGTGAGTATGGAGGATGTGGGAAAATGGTGATCTGCTGCCTAGCCAGCTCCTCTTGGACAAGGATAGAGCGATGTGCAGGAGCGTTGTCGTGCAGCAACATCCAGTTCTTCCTGCGCCAAGGTTCAGGACGGTTAAGACGTATTGACTCGCTTAGGCGGTGAAGGATCTCCTTGTAGCGAGTCTTGTTGACAGTTGCTCCTTGTGGGATGAATTCCATGTGGACAATCCCCTGCGAGTCGAAAAACAGTTTAAGCATCACTTTCAACTGTGATCGGTCTTGTCTCGGGTTTTTGCGCTTTGGAGATGATGGCGATTTCCAGGTGGCTGCTTTTCTCGTTAGTTATGGATCGTACAGGAAACACAATGTTTCATCTCCTGTTATTATCCGGTTCAGAAACGTTCCATCAGCGTCAGCACTACTGATCAGGCCATCGCAAATGATCATCCGCTCTTCACGTTGGATGCGTGGCAGACTGTGCTGGGTGACGCGCGACATGTTCAAGTCATCAGTCAGAATTTTGTGACACGTACCATGGCTGATCGGTACTTCTGCTGCGATGTCGTCTACCGACTGAGAACGGTTAGCGCGCACCACCATTGCAACCTCTTTGATCTTGCGTTCAGTTTGGACTGTTGTTGGCCGACCAGTACGTTCAACATCCTCTAAACTGTTTCTCCCCTCCCCAAAACGTTGGTGCCACTTAAACACAGCACTGCGGCCCAGGGCGTTGTCACCGTACACTTGCCTGATCATCTGGAACGTTTCTGTTACAGATTTACCTAGTTTTTGACAGAACTTGATGTTTGCCCGATGCTCAAACTGCGACATTCTCCAAGTCAGCCGCGGCAAATTCAACTCCTTTCACAACAGAGACAGTACGTCTGTTTACACTCTATGCTCACACCTGCCTCTTGCTGGGTCGAGAGACGAACTTCCACTGATTCCTCCAGGACGTCACGTCTCAGCTGTAGTACATCACTAGCGCCACACTGCGTCCAGTCTACAACTTATTGACTGTAGTGGTATTACCTATAGTTATAGGTACCATATTTTAAAGAAGCCAACCTTGCACACTTTAACCATATTCATAAACATTGGTAATTCGGTACCGCTTAGGGTAATCAGAAATTTGTTGGCAAAAAAGACTATAATGTACACGTTATGGAAATGCAAAGCAAGCATTAACTATATAAAAGTGTGGTTCAATTCTGGCAATTGATACCATTATAGCCTATAAAGCAGACAAAAAAAAGTCCTGTCTTTTTACTTCTTATATCTTTTCTTTCAATTTTCATAAATATTCCAATCCGAAGTTGTTTGGACTTCCTTTATTGATTCGATAATAGTAAGCTGTTGTTTTTCTTTTACATTCTTCTAATCAACGTCATAATGTAATACTATCCCGTCATAGGCAGGCTTCATCTATAGTTCTTCGAATTGTTGCTAGATACTACTAGAATACACGACCATTCAATTGCCTGGATTGCCAAAGGGAATAGTGGTTTTTGCCCATCACCAGCTTTATTACAAAATAAATATAAAACGCAATAATTTAACAAAAAGAGCGTCCCGTACCAGGATATTTACAAAATAGTTAAGTTATAGCGTAACTCTTAATGGCTTCTTCTTCTTCGGGTGAGATGTCTCGTAGAAGTGAGCTAGGATATGAGTCGCATCAGTCCGACAGCTAACTGTATGCGTAAGGAAGACACCAGTCCGACAGCCAACTGTGTACAAGGTTTGAGTTAGGTAGCACACCAATCCGACAGCTAATTCTGTGTGCGGGTTAAGCAGTAGCACATCAGTCCGACAGCTAACTGTATGTGCTGGATTAGGAGCATACCAGTCCGACAGCTAACTGTGTGTGCAAAATTTAAGGTAGAGGAGAGAGGGAACCACCCTGGCGAGTAATAAATTATAAGGTTGCGTCGGGGTTTTATAGCCCTCCTGCGGTGTGGTCCTCCAAGCTCCTCCTCTAATGATGGTGGCTCCGTCTGTTGATTCTTTGATGAAACTGGTATTTTCGTCAGCTTGTTTGTGCTGCACTGTTTATTTACATTGCGTCACTTGTTTTAGACATGTTTACTATTTGTAGTACTCATGTTACTACAATACTTACACTGCGAATATCAAACTCGTGTTCAAGCACGTGGAAAATTACAATACACTAGAAAGTACAATACTCTTTCTCTCATTAGATTAGATGATAATTAACTCCTAACCATATTTTTCGTATAATGTATTCGGAAATTAAAAAAAAAAATTCAGGACATACAACTACAAAATACGTTAAAAGTTTTACAGATAAGGAAAATAGTATAATTGGATATATGTATTTTCGAATAGAAAAGAGTATTGAGTATTTGAACCTCTAAAAGAGCTTAATACTCTTCAAAAAGATCATGTCTGGTCAACCTAGTACCACTACGAAGCATCAGGAAAATTGCTAAAATTTCTCTGTCTGGCTGCTTCAAAATTTGCGTATTATAGTATTCTTTTTTGTTGTTTGCATACATACATTTCTGGAATGTATAGTCATTTGAAAAGCAGAGAAAAACAATAATAGTATGTTTTATTGGAATTGCTATTAAGCCCAATTATCAGTATAAACGTTTATTACAATTATTTTTATCGCAATATTACAATTATTTCGGCGAGAGTGAACCGAAAATCGGTAATTTACTGAAACAACATAAAACCCCTGATGCTATCCCAGACACTAGGTGAATGGGACTGTCAGAGTTAAGGCTCCTCGTAACTCTTCCCCCACGTTTTAACATTTTTCAAAATATCTCAAAATCTAATAGCATTATCAAAATTTTAAGAAGATACATCTCTAGTACTTACAAATTACTATGAAATACAATGGACAGCGATCTCGAGATCTTGTCCATTGATGAGTGATACATTGTTAATTAAATAATGACGTCATATTCTTTGACAACGAATCACTCATTATTGGACAAAATCTCGAGATCGCTGTCCATTGTATTTCATAGTAATTTGTAAGTACTAGAGATGTATCTTCTTAAAATTTTGATATTGCTATTAGATTTCGAAATATATTTTAAAAAATTAAAAAGTGGGGGAGGGAATAGCGAGGAGCCTTAAACATGGACGTATGGTAGCCCTACCTATAATGCAATCTATAACCTAAGCTAACCTATAGTATTAAACATAACCTCCTGATGTTACTGCTGGCTTAATAAGCATAGAACTATAAAGTAGCACATTCGATATAATTTAATTATTCCTTCAATTGTTTACACGTACAGATGATTTCGTTCCTCTGCCCATTGCACTTTCAGGGTGAAAAATACCCTTTCCACATAAGTATTAGGTTCAGGAACGCTAAGGATGAATTCAGTCACAAAAAAACGGGACAAACGGGCGTGCCGAATCCATTTTTGCAAAATGATCGTCCTACAGACCGCAAGTATAATTCAATTCAATTTCCAACGTTAATCCTAAATGCAAGAATTATACTTGGAAGCAGAGTCCATCCCAGGTGGAAAAACTGAGCTTTAAGTTAAAGCTGCACACAAAAGAGTTTTAGAAAATTGTATCTTAAGAAAATACTTAATTTATTAAAGCACCGCCGATGTACACAAAGGAGAGAATAGTGAATTGAACCACTTACGCCTCTTTATATACACTTTACAATTGTTATTAATCAAGTACGAGCATTCCTTAGGGACATGTGACAAAACACTCAAAGCGGTCTTATCCAATTTTAATTAATAACCGAATTCGATTTCTTCCAACTCCCAACGGTTTGTCTTAGGGAGGTAAGTTATATCCGGTTGAAGCTTTCAACATTGTCTCCAAATACATGCCTTCAGAATTGAAGAGTACAGGGAAAGAAGGGTTTATGAAAGGTTATTTCTCGTAAAATTCATTTTAAAATTTAGCTTTCCCATTTACTCCCGCGTATTTAATATTTTTAAAACCACTTTAACTTGGGGGTTATTTGCGCCTTTGGATTGAAACTTTTGTTACGGAGATTTTATTCTATAGTACTTTTTACGAGCGCAAACTGATATTTTTTTCTAAATGGACACACCCCTTCTTTCCCTGTGTTATGTTCAAAGTACAATTTTCGCAGTTTCTTTCTTTTAATGATAGAATATTTCTCTGCAGTCATAAACTCTTTGACTTTGGCTTATCACATCATACAATACTTTGAAAAATCTGCATCTATTGAAAAAAATCTCCATCTAATTCAATAGTTACGCAGCCAACGTTCTACAAAACCACGCCCCCAAATTAACGAACCCCTTGCTATGCTGTACTAAACGAACTACCAATTTGACACACCCTCACTAATTGTTTTTACGACATAGGAACGTACTACAGGGATTGACAGGTAACAGAGCAGTGTGACGATCGCCCCTCTTCCCTTCCCTCACAGTATCGAACCGGTTAGTTAATCAACTGTAATCATAGAGTACCAGATGACTAAAGGGTGTTTCGGTACAATAAAAAATATTTGAATGTTGTAATACGATTTTATAAATATTAGGGATGAATATATTTTATTAAGTTGTTTCTATTATTGAGAAGATGTGTATTGAGAAACGTGAAAATAGAATGTTTCATTTGTAAGAGATCAGAGTGATAACTTTTATAAAGAAGATATTTGAAATGAAATAATGTAAGAGTGTTTTATGAATGCAGATTGAACGCAATGTAAGTTTGAGCTAAAATACTGGTATGGAACTAAGACGGCATTTTGAGATTGAAACAGGGAATTTTTTAGATTGACCATAGAACTTTCCGGAGTCAGTTTTTCCCGATGAATGTTGTCATACTAGTGTAAGAATATGGATTTGAGTCGAACTGAGGGTGGAGACTTGAACCCACGTACCGTTTTGAATGTTGATTAGAAGTGTACTTTCAGTGAAATCGACAAGATAGTTTTGTAATGTTCTAAAGACGAGATCTATAGTTTTTTGGTAAACTTGGAATTTTCAATCCTCCTGTTTGGAATTGAACCCATGCTTACAAATGAAAATGTCTTACAGAAATTACACCAGTCAACATGAACTCAGGACTTTTGGAATTTGATTTCACTCTGTGAACCTTCCTCAACCGCTTGTCCTCTTGTATGTGAGATTTAAGTGTTTGCACTATTAGTGTCTTTAGTTTTAGTACAAAGAAACGAAATAACACGAACCCAGGTCCTCGGAAATGTGAATCTCCACTGGAAAGATGGTACATAAAATCTTTAATTGATCTTTTAAAGAGATCCCTCAGATATATAAAGTTTGGAGAAGGCTGTCAACCTAAAAGCGGAGTAATGTCTATGCCCATTTTATGTCGTGACGGGTTCACGCTGGTACTGAACCAAGCCATTGGTAGGGAACTACCTAAGTCCATTGCGTGTTGTGTTACTGCGGTGATGAACGAAGTTATTGTTAGGGAACTACCTAAGCCCGTCGCGTGTCGTGCTACGGCGGTGATGAACTAGCTGCCACTAGTAGGGAACTACCTAAGCCCGTCGCGTGTTGTGCTACTGCTGCGATGAACCTCTTGAAAGAATGTAAACGTTTTGAATTTAAGGAAATTGGTTGAGTTGAATCCGCAAACGAAAAGAGAGAGTGAATTAGATTGTTACTGTGACGATGAACCACCATCGGGACAGGCTTTATACTTTTAGGTATTTATCGAAATAGCTCATTGAAGTTGTTTTTCGGAACTGAAAGGATTTCCCTCAGTCCAGACAGACTTGTACGCGATCACAGATGGTGTTTTAGTGTAGTAACTTTAGCCACTAGGTCACGGAGAAAGGTATATTTTTTGGTGTTCGTCCATGGCCGCAACTTTCCTTATTGACGAATGAAAACTAACCGAGTGAATTAGATTGTTAAGAACTTGTGACTACCGAAGTCTATTGCATTGATGAATTTTCCGTTTGTCGTGCTCATTATTGAATGCAAAACACCATTGATTTTACTTTAGGTATTTTATAGAAATAATGTAAAGTGTTAAATACACGTTTTAATGCGACATAAGACTTGCGTCCCTTGTTCGCTTGGAAGGGAGAAATGGCTGGTTGCTTGAGGAAGGTGTGAAGTGTATACGCCATGTAATTTTCCTCAGAAACAGCTGTCGGAATGAAATCCATGATGCATGGTGAATAAAGGGGAACATCGATTGGATATTTAAAAAGACGCTATGAATTTCGGGTTCAGTGCTCGTCTTCCATAATCCACTAGTTGTGTGGTTTATGCAAAAATTGATTCATTAAGTCAGATTGATAAGGACCGAAACGTTTATACGGATAATATGGTATAATTTATCAATTTGGCCTTGAGTACCATAAATTTTATGTCATTATTTAAGCAAAGTAGTTGGCACTCTGTCTCAGTACATGTATATAAGCTGAAAGTAAGTTCCTGTTTACATCAGTGTAATAACGACAATATGAGAGCAGTCATCCACTTTCTGGCGTTTGATCAAGCTGGTGACGATGACCTTATCTCAAGGAGTTGGTCGTTGTCAATCCTGATTTCAATACCACATATACTTGGATTTTTAAACAACCCTCTAACAGTGAAGATTTACCGCTAACAATTCAATTAGACAACGAGTACCTGTCCACAAACATCTATGGATTACGATTGTCAGAAGGCGACGTAGCATACAAACATTTACAGCAAGTCCTTGTAAACTATACAGAACATATTGATGTTATCTAAGTTCACGGCTGCAGCAGACAACAGTTTTTGGAACGACTCATGGCAGGAAGCGTGTTAAATCTAGAACATTTGAACTGTCCGAAATCAACTAAACTACTTTTTTCTGCAGGTCGTTGTGGCCATTACCAACATGTTTCTGACCTATTATGATTTGTCACGATATGTAAGTCATGAACCCAAAACAGATATAATCCCACCTTATTACTCCAAGTCCCACCGTACTTGAATATAATGATGTGGACTGTGATTCGTCGTGACTATGTAGAGTGATGAACTTTTAAGTGTTGTGTTGCATGACTGCATCACAAGTTCCATATTGACTGGTATATATCCATTAAATCATTGACCTGTAATAGTGAAGGCTCCAGCTGTAATAATAAATAATTTGTGGCCGTCGTATCAGCAAGAAACACACTGGACATGTATCTACATCAATACAAATCGTCGAGGCTTTTATTTCGATAGTCTCGGCCGCAATCCACCAAAACCAATAGTACAATTTCTTCAACGTATCATGTAAATAATACCACCCCAATAATACAAAGTTCAATACCAAGCTGACAATTCCGTTTTGTGTGGTTTGTTCTGTATCATATATACTCATTATAAAGTTAGAAATGTAAATATCTTTTCAAAATTTTCAAAACTCAACTTACAACGAAATGATCAGCTGGTATTCAACTTGGTCAAGAAAATCTTGAGAGCAAAGATAATATGTAAATAGTTTTTTAAAAATATTTATCATGTGTAACTTGATTACTTTTTATGAAACAAAAACAAATATATAACCTTTTGTAGTAGATTAGTTTAGATGTAATATAAATCTTTTACCTCTCAATCGTTTAAATTTCATTTCATGAAATAAAAAACACAACATCCCTGGTAGAATAGATTTATTATCTTTCTAAATTACAATTTCATTGTGGATATTCCGTCAAAGACTTTTGATGTTTGAAGTTTTAACCAATATTGTAACTGTATACAATTCCGTATAACATATGCATACTTTTTCACTGGTTCATGACACGTACATTTTAAAATGACCTCTTTGAAATTTAATGTGCGTAAGGCAGGACATCCTTGGTCTTCTAAATTTACAATATTTTTCAATTGAAATACTTTTTGCAACAACACCATCTTTTCTTGACCCTTACAATAAAAGATGGATCCCCTTTCACATAGTTCCGTAACAATATGGCGAATGTGGGATACAATATATCTATTCGACGTATTCCACTCTAAACCATGCAAATGATGTATGAGAAAATCGACTTGTGTTTGATATGCAGCACCTAAATCAGAACGTTCGCAAGGTAATTTCAAAAGACAATGAAATAACAAGGTGGCATCACATGCAACTAAACAAAGTATTAATAAGTTCAAATTTTTCTTTGAAACATTTTCAGAGCATCAAAGATGCGAACCAATAAAAATAGGGGAAATCTTAATCTCTTGAAAATCATTATGTACTGTCTGACACATAATACGCGTGAACTATTCAGAGTTTGGTTTTGTTTCACAATTAATGGTATCACTTGCACAATGCATTCAGGGTTTTGAATAAATTGACAAATAACATTAAACAAGGTAGTTTTCAAAATGTGTGAATGACCCTGTTCTACGAAGCGATCGCAATAGTCTTTGAAAAGTTCTGGATCGTTCAAATGACTTTGAATATGCTTGCAATGACAGTTCCTGTGTTCCAAACGTACATGCAATTATTTGGTTGATGTAAATTACTCCCAGTGCATTTAATATGATTATTTTGCAAATAAGTACTTATGGTGTTCAACACACACTTGTTCAAAATATATTGGCCAATACAGCATGTACACTGAGCCATAATCAGCACGACACTAAATAAAACACAGCTTCACTAGATAGATTCGTACACAGTTCCAATAAACACAATTGTCCACTACACAATTCTATTAAATATAATTATCCATTACACAGTTCCAGTATATATAATTGTCCATTCCACAGTTCCAATAAATATAATTGTCCACTACACTGTCTCTTAGCAACAACGAAACGATGCATTGCGATCCTTTTCACCAAACATATCCTGTAACTCGTACATTTGAGTTTTCAGCATACGTTGAAGTCCTCAATCAAAATTTTTCTGTAATTCACCTGCGTCGGGGTGCTTCTCCAAATAAATATTAAACAAAGCGTTCACAGTCTCTGAATCTCGCAACACTAATTTTGTGCGATCTGCAAACATTGCAAACACTTCTTCGGGTGAGGCACCAGAAAATAAGTATCCGCCTCGAAAACCCATACAAATATGATCACGTTGAGACTAGGTTGATTCGTATAACAGCCTATGCAAAAGAACGAGCGTTTAGCGTCCCAATTCTCAATGGATGACTAAATACATGGTTCGTCCACCCAACGTGATATACACTTACACAATGGTGCTGATAGTTTAACTTCAATTTGGTCTGCAACAGGCTTTGATGCACTTGACGATGCCATGGCTAGTCAACAACTAACCTCCTCCTCGAACATACTCTGGAAAGTATGTAACAATTCGACACGGTGATGGGGGAGCAATGTGTTCGTCACACATGACTGAACCCCATGTCAAATTTCCTATTCCGCTGTGCAAAGGATCCCTAACCCTACTTGATTCATCTAATTGAATTTCTTTGTTCTTAACCATAGAAACAATTTATTTGGATCTCAATCACGTCCATGTCTTGATATGACAAGCAGTAACAGTTGTGTGGAAATTGTACGTCAGGAAAAAGATATCAAGAACTCGCTTAAATCAGGGAAAATATATTCCATATCAAAGCTTGGTTTGCTTTTCATTCTTCAGAAAAGAGCATACTCTATAGAGGTTTATAACAGTACTTGTTGCGGGTACATTTAAGGGAACTATCGCTATGTAGAATTTTGTTTATTTTTAAATCAAGAAGGCTGCTATACTTTTGATGCTATGGAGAAATGGTGACGACAACAAAAATGTTTGTTTTCTCATGCTAAACAATTTCGGCCTACAATTTTTTCTTATTTTCCATCACTCTCAAGTTGTCACAGAGGAAAATAAAAACAATTTTTGGCTGCCAATATAGCGAAGATGGTGGCCGAAATATTTTGGAAACAGCTTGAGTTTGGACGTATTCTGTTTCTCATAAGAGGCGTGTAGTGTCAAAACCCGCGATATCTATTCTGGCAATTTTACAGATGATCAAAGTCTTAGAAGCTACAATTTTCATTTAAGAATAATCTATTTTTTACTGTGATATACGAATAATCACATGTCTTGTAATAAATTTAGACTCTTCAGTTTTTTTATCTCTTGTAAAATTTGCCAGAACAGATAACGAATTTTGATACTACACGCCTCATATATTTTTTGACATAGGTGCCAAATATCATGCCGGTATCCAGAAAAGAAATAATATTGTTCTATCAAGCCGAACTACATTTGTTAGTGAGGAAAAGTTCGGATTGAAAAACTGCCGGTTGGTAGTGTACGAAGCTCGGCTGAAGTGCTTCAAACCTAATCCTGGTAACATCATCAGATCCTGATGAATTGCAATTCATAAAGGCTTATTGCATTCCTTTGATACATTTCTTGAAATAACATAAACCAATTTAGAAAACAAACATTATGGTTATTTGAAAATGCGATTATGCAGGAACTTTGCTACGCACATAACTCAAAAGTCATCAAATAAAAGAAAAACTTGAAAATACAGGTATAGCGGATGGGTAGCATTTTAGATAAAGCAGCTGTAAATGAAAGGACTGGAAATAAAGGATAGTCGACTCCCTCTGAAGTGGTTAACGCTCTCAACTTTGGTAAGAGGATCCTGGGTCCGAATTCAGTAAGGAGCTGCTAATTTTGGTTGTGATATCAAAATGTGGAGATATTAAGAAACAGTGAACACCAGTCTCGAGAATCAAATGATACACTGATGGAGATAATTTTTCTCACCACTCGGAGCGAAAACCAACTGAGAGGCCAAGGCTCAATTTCGGCTGCTGGATCATGGAGCATAATTTTTCTAAGTTAGAAAAATCATTAGCAGTGTTGCGTTCAAGTTGTGAAGAACTCGATTTTCGGATGAATATTAAGTAGATACAAACAATTCTTCTATTCTGTGCTAATACATTTATGTATTTATAAGTCGGTCTGGGCTAATACTCACAAGTAAAAGCTTTCGATCGAACTCTTTGTCTCTTGATATACAAAGTGCCACACTGCTCTTTGAATCGGTTTAAGCGTGGGACTAGTGGGAATGTCCGTGTACTATTTTCTAGCGTAGGAAAATTGGTCAGTTAAGGGTGGTGTTGTATTGAATGCAAGAATTCTTCAGTTGCATTCCTAACATCTTATTGGAATTTTTAAAATTTTATTTAAGACCTTTAGGTAGCTTTGCAACAGGCCCGAATGAATGATGATGGGATAATTGGTGGAATGAAGAAGATTGGAGGAAATGGGAGAACTCCCACACACGGTGTTTGTCCACCACAAAACTCACATGGCACGTGTCGGGATCAAATCAAGTACCCCATGCACCAGAGGTGAGCGCTCTTTCACTGACTTATCGCTATATCTTATTAGATGCAAACAAGTTATCACCATGTTGAGATAAAGTGTAGAATAACAAGTATTCCCTGCAGAGAGTTACAGGATAAATCAACCAAAGATAGGTCTATGTGTGTGTGTGTGTGGGAGGGGGGGGGGGGTACGTAAACAAACTGTAACTTTAAATGCCACGCACTGTATATAAAATATGAGATCAAGTTTCGTAAAATTTGCTACGCTAATTATGATGACATCAATTCTTTAAGAAAAGGATCGACGTATGTAAACACATTAACGAAGAAGTTTCCGGATTCGGGCTCATTCACTGAATTTACAAAACTTCAATTTATCCAACGATGTCAAACAACTTGCTCTTCAGATTTCCTTTTATATTTCCATTATGTTTAAACAATCTTGTTGTAACAGACATAGATCTTAGTTTCCAGCGAAATCTCGAAGAGAAATTATGATAATATTTACATTTTCGTTAAGTGCGATCTTTTATCTCTGCTCTATAGTGTTACAAGAAGGAACTCATTTCCATTACATTAACAGGGGAAAAAGATGAATCAGAAAGCAGAACTGATTTGCCATGCCTGCCGTTTTACCTTTCAAGTAGATAATTGAACATTAACTTTCTCAAATTAGTGGGAATTAACTTAATCTTGCAACATTTCATTAAAAGATTATTTTATTTCATTGAAGAAGAAAGAAATTTGTGCCGGACATTCAATACTTCTCGCATATTTAACAACTCTCTTAAACTACATTATTTCCTCATTGTAAAAACTTGAAATACTCAGCTGAATCATTCTCCATTCTTATTCGACTAATCTGTTATTTATCCCTACAATTTTTTTCATCCTTTCTATATTCTTCCTATGATGTCAACTGTCAAACTACAACAATGGCCTAAACAGCTGAATCATTTTATAGATATTATTGAGCAATCATAACAATCCTCACAAGCACCCCTATTTCTGAAATAACATATTCAATTTCTCTTCGTGTAGCTAATAATCAGAACAAATTAAGTAAAACATATTCGGTACAGTAAATTCAATTCACCTAAGCTAACCTAAACTATCTGAGTAAACATGAAATATATTTCATCAAAACTATTCTAATCTAGTAAGAAATGCATGTGACCCAATTCAGCGGTCTAACAAAGTAATGCGTTATTTGCAATCCCAAATATTTCTGGTTAATTTCTCTTATTCTATTTGGGAAAGTTCAGACAACATTGCATTCAATTCATTTGATAGCAATCATGTCCATCCATTTTCACACACTCGATGAACTGTGCATGCTTTTCTTCAAACTGTGGCCAATATACAACTTCCCCACAACCCATGGCTTCCACTTCACTGCGCGTCCCTCTTTTGACCCTGTATTTATTTCTGACTTCCCCTTTCCTTTCTTGCATTCTTCCCTCTTTCCTGATGAGTATGGTTATCTTCAATTTGATGAACTACGAGAGAGCGTGCTGAAAAGTAATGCCTCATTTTTTGTGAGAAAATGGTTGAAGTTATTGGTATACTGGTAAAACAAAAGCAGGAACATTACTAGAACTTTAATCTTCAAATCTAAATATTTTTTTTTTCACATAATCACCACAGCAGTCAAGAAACTTATGCCAACGTGCGAACAGTTCCTTAATGACGTAATTGTAAAATTGTTAATCCTGACGACGGAACCATAGCCGCGCTTCCTGCTTCACTCCATCGTCCGATACAAAATAAAGGCCTCTCAGACGTTCCTTGTTTCGGAAAAAGATGAAAATCGGATGGGGCCAGATCTGGGATGTATGCAGGATGAGGTAGGACAGATTTTCACTAGCGTGAATAAGTGGCTCCATTTGAAGACCTGCAGAAGATCCCAAGTCCACTTTTTCGTATTTTCATTTTTTCTCTTCGTCGGCATCTATATTCCAAGGACTACCCACTTGCATAATATTACATCCTATCTCCAACTAAAAAACCCTTTTTCAATACAAAATAATTTCTGCTGAATAGAGTAACATCCCAAGTCCTTGGACTGCTTTTCTTGTTCCTTCTGAAAAGAATACTCCGGCGGACTTGGGATGTTTTGCAATTCAGGTCTTCATTTGTGGACAACTCGTCGAATCTGTGCTTTCTGTTTTGTGAGAGTGTTAGAGTACTGATCAGAGTTGATGGTATTAGTCATGAATTCCATGTGCACAGTTCCAGAAGACTATCAGCATGACTTTACGTGCCGATTCCATAGCCTTAAACTTTTTTGGTGCACCCGATCCTTTGTTACTATACTCCATGGAGGTTCTCTTGTTTAAAGGGTCGAAATGGCATACCCAACTTTCATCGCCTGTGTGAGTGTTCAAAAAACCATCACCTTCACGTTCATGGCGCTGAAGCAACTGTTTGCAACTATCCACTCTGTTCTGTTTCATGTCAGGAATCAGCTTACGGGGCACCCACCGTTCGCATAATTTCCGGTATCCTAGATCTGCGATTATCGTCTGCACTCGCTACCGTAATATGCTACACTTCGTAGCAAGCACTTCCTGTATGATGTGACGCTTCTCCCGAATCAGTGAATTAACATGTTTGCAATGTGGTTCATCAATTGCAATGCGTGACCTTCCACTTTGTTGTTTGTCACATAAGTCAAGATTCACTCTTATGGGATTTTCTGTACGACCACGAACAGCCGAACTTCTTATGGTACTGATGTCTACACAGTCATTCCCGTAAAACACCATTCAGTCTCCAATTCATGTCCACCTTCTGCTGTTAAAAATTCGTTCATCGCTCGGTGCTTCAGTCGCACAGGCATTATGTTGTTATATACCGCCATGTTTCTTGCTATAGCTCTGCGACCCTAGTGGTGACCAGTTTCAAACCTACAACAGAGAAAGAGTAAGATGTCATGAATACAATGAAAAGGTACTCCAGAGACTTATTTGTATACATCAGAGCAAAAAATAAAAAAAATGGAGGCATTACTTTTCAGCATGCCGCCGTACCTTTGTTTTTTGGGGGGTGGTGGGCTTCCGTATTTTCTACGGTTGAAACAGTTGCGAAAGTTGGAATCCCGAGATCGTTTTGATCTTGACTTAAAGTTTGTGCTTCTACGTTTACTTAATTTACCTGGTCTGTTTGAGCTACGTTACTTTGTCGTCTCCTAGCATGTACGTTACATTCAGATACATCGTTTGGGTTCCATCATCAACCAATTTTTTTTTTGTTAGTTTCTTGCTCGCTTGTGTAATCTGATATACACTTTCACATTCCTGGCTTACCATATCTGTGACAACATTTAATACCATGGAGAGTCCTTCCTGACTACAGGTACTCTGCTCTACAACACTTAAAAGAGGGTCTATCAAATTTAGTCTAGTTTTTATGACATTTTCCTTTTCACCCTTATGATATCATGTGCAGCTTCTTATAGCAGAAGTACCTAAACTGCACTATTATCAGGTGGTGTTTGAGTGCCCCCTCTTCGGAACTGTAGCCAAATAGATAATAGCATAAATTAAATAAAATTCAATAACTTGGTCTATGATAATAGTAAAGAACTACACAGAATACTGCTCAAAGCTTACACCTGAAATAAATATCTAGAATGCAGGATGGAAGTGCGCCCCACAAAATGCTTTATTATTAAGATCGGTTTACTTTCAAGTGAATCATATAAGCTTGGTAATTAACGAAGAAGATACACACTTACCTTCAAACGTCTGCGTGTATTCCTCTAGTACAGGAAATCAAAAGTGAAGTTCATTCTTCGTCCGCTATCACTCCTTCACTAAACTCAACAGTGTCCACAAGCCACAAAACAACAAATAACACAAAGGCTGGACTCTTTAAATTGCTCGATCTCTTCTCTCTTCTTTTTATAGTAATATCTGAACCCTTGATCTGAACACTTCACCAGTCCGCCGTTTTCAACGGACGACAAACGACACGAGAATTTTTTTTAACTCGGTTCAACTAACCGTCATCAGGGTTAAATAATAACTAACTCTTACACAGTTAAATGTACCTACACATTAAACGGTTCACATAGCCGAGTAGTGGGTTAGTCAAATTATTTAAATTAACCGTGTTGGTTGTTTATTTCTTCCTTTACCCATCTTGTAGGTAAATTACTACCCACGTGTTGGTTATTTTTAACCAAATTTCCGTTAACCTTTTTCAGTTGGTTACCATTTACCTACAGTATTCGGTACCTTCATCTCTGAAAAGTGTTGTAATAAACAACTAGTGGGTTACCTACAACCCTTTTCGTCATTAACCTAGCAAAATTTTGACTAGGTTAGAATTCATTTTTTTTTTCATGCAAACCTCTTCTTCGACAGGAAATTATCCATAATGTTTGTTAAAATATGTTGTTTTTCTGTAATCTTCGACATCCACCATATAATTTGATGAAAGTACTATTATACACAGTTAAAATTTACGAGAATTATTGAAAGCCCTCTCTCTATGCCTGACAATTTCATGGCATCTCTGTCTCTGTGACTTCAAATTGTTTAATAGCCATTGATCACACTGCATTTATTTCCATTGTCATGAACAATGAGTTCTAACACGCCAGGTAGTAAAACATGACTATTCAAATACAATGGAACCTCGATATATCGAACCTCAAGGGGAACAAAAAACTTCGAATTATCGAGGATTTCGATATACCGATGTTCGATTTATCAAGGTGATTTCTGACTGGCTGCGATATATAGAGGTCGAACACAACCAAAGTAGAAAACTAAGTTTCTCACACGTGCACTTTTCTAACAAACTAAACTCGGACTGATGACAACGAAGGGTATTGCATGCGATAACTACTGTAAACAATCGTGGAGGGAACATATTGCAACATGAACGATTGTCGTTCAAAGAACAAACTGAGTTTCGTCTAAATACAGTACAGTATTACAGATTTTATCAAAACAACTTCGATATATAGAGGTTTTGCAATCAAAACTTCGATATATAGAAGTGCTGTGCCAAGCCAAGCAAGTTTGAAAATTCGAAATATCGAGGCCTTCCTGACAAGTCCTTCGATATATAGAGGTAAAAATATACATGATAGGGATAGCAGGTTCAAGGGAAATGGAAGAACTTCGATTTATCAAGAAATTTGATATATGGAGGTTCGATATATCGAGGTTCCACTGTATATTGAATATTGTCCAGCGTTGCTGATAAGTCACTATTAGAAAATTTTGTACTGTGTTCTGATTCCACTGCGTTAATTTAAAAATTATGACAATTTCAATTTTATTTTATTTTAATATAATTCAACAAACTAGTAGTAAGTTCTCTCCTAGAAAGTAGAGGGAATCATAATTCCGGGTAGTATCTTTAGGTACTTGGGAATCTCCCCTTCCATAAATGCCGAAATTGGTATACTGCAAAAATGGCTGTGTTAATTCAAAACTTTTTTGTGGAAAATCAACATCGTTTGTTTTATGATTTTTGTGATTCAACACTGTGATGAATCAGCGAAATCAGCAACGTTGATTGTACTGATTTAACACAAACAAATGATGGTCGCCCTGGGACACCGAAAGCGTTGAATTGGCACTCCAGAACCTAGATAGATACATACCCTGACACACCATAGACCCCTCAACCCGGCGTAAGTACGCCATTTACCATTTTCTCTGAGATGCATAACAACAACAGAATCTACTACTAAAGCGACGAAATGTGTTCCCTAATGTGCCAGTGTGTAGTCGCGATTGTTGATTTGTGGTGCCTATCTAGGTCCTGGAGTTCGGGAAATCTAGTACTAAATTGCTTCCAGCAATATTTGGTTCACCTTCACAGTTTTGTCTGTCTGTGAGCACTTTAACATTGATTTCCCATAATAATAATTAAAAAAAAAACACTTTCATAGTTTTTGCTACTAAACACGACGAAACCTATGTCGAATATTTATGCAGTTAGCCCTATGCAATTTTTACTTATCTCCCTCATTTGCTTGCAAAATTTCAGCGAGAAATATTGATTCTTTCTACCCTAAAATTGGATATAAAAAAGGGCAGGAGTTATGGAACGCACCCAGTGTTTGATTTGCCAGGGAGGATGCCGGGGATTTTCCCTGGTGCGTGAGGATTTCATCCCTGGTTGTTGATTCCGAATATCACCCCAACCTGGGATAAAATCTTTGTATTTCTACCAATACAGGCACTACTATATTGAAACTTACTAGCAAACACTAGTCTTAGGATCCCCCTTCCTAATTTATAACAAATAGAACACTGAACGCACCCGCTATTTAACACCTATACACACCTCGCGGAACACTAATGTTACGTGAAACACAGTTTGGGAAACAGATCAAATATCTTGAAAATAGAAATGTGGAAGTTATATCGGAGGCAATTGATTTTTTTGAAGCGTCGCGCCGGTGTGCATTATTACCTCATACCTGGAGATAGTTCAATCACAACATATTCTGATTAGCGAACCATCTAGCGTTCACTGCTGAAACTCAATACTGCGGAGGATTCCAACATCCATGGTAGTTCACTACATTGTTACTAGGTGTCTCTGTAATTGAAACCAACTCGACACAATAAAATTATGGGTAGGCAAGCCACACAACGCATGATCTAACAAGCGCAATACTGTAATTTAAGAAAAATGCTAACGTATATTTTCTGCGTGCATTGAACCTGCGTGCAATAAGCCCTACCTTGCTTACGCCCACTTTTGATTTATATTCCAAACCATGAGAATGTTTCACATACACGAAGATAGAGGCACATTTTCGTACTTTTTCTCGCGCATCATTCTTAAAAATAACTTTACTAAATCCCCTGTTTCAAAGGTTTAACCTTTGCTTAGAAAAGATAGAAAGGAAGGAACCAAGAATGTAATTTGGTCCAGTGATTCAGCCCCCCCCCCCTTCCTGTAAAGGGTGTCACTCCTTCAAATCCTCGAGAGCATTCCCAACTTTAAAATATTTATGGTCAAAAATCGATACAAATCTTCAATTACACTCTCCCAATGTTGACTTTACACCCCCCAACTGAAAATCCTGGCGAAACTCCTGTTTTGTCTTCCATCCACGAATGTTCAGAACTACTTAAGATATTATGCCATTTTAATTCATTCATTCATGAAAATACTGCCTAAAGACTAGAATAAAACAATTTGTCTTCAGAAATTTATCATCGGATTCGCGTAGCACATAGGATGTTACAATTTAGTACACTTTATACTCCATAGACGGCAGCAAATTTGCGAACATGGTTTGCCATCTAGAGGGAAAATACAAACTATATTATCACAAGGTGATTCCTTGTGTGAATTTGGTGGTATTCGAGGTGAAAGGCTTTGTGAAATCAAACACGTGAAAGATCATACCAACGAAAATCTCGTTATCTGAAAGAGCAAAGCAAAGTTTCAAATGCAGAATATTTTCTAAGTTTTCCTGTGTGATGACCAACAACTGGACAAATCTGACCATGACAAATTTGGAGCTAGTTTCATCATGCGGCAATGAAAATTCAGCTGAATTATTAAGAAATAAATTCCTTCATGGTTGTATATGCCCTTATTGAAATTTTGATAATTGTTTTTTGCAAGTGTGGAAGAAGTATGTAAAAGACTTGAATAAATAAATATATAATTAACTGTTTTAGCAGATGAGTTATTAAAAAAAATGCAGTTTATCTACGTTTTAGCAGCTTGCATTAGTGCAAGACTTATATGTCCAAAGTTTTAAAACATAATTGATAACAAATATTTATTATTAGCTATACTCAAGACACCATTGTACTCACGAAATTTTATATTGTAGGCCTACTCCTGATTTTTTTAAGCATTTTTACCCATTTAAGCAATTCACGAAATTCCATGGTCCCTATTCATGCATGATCCACATAA
>JAGDQP010002143.1:68374-109076 GCA_022664845.1 Lepisma saccharinum
AAGCACGTTAAATACTTAATTAGGGAAGGAAATTCTTAAAATAACTGCCAATAGAAATAATATTCTACTGGTGGAGCTTTATCCTCAATGGAAAACACTTTATTTTCATAGTATTATTTCAACAGTTTGTTTCCGGACAAATCTATTTTATCTAGAAATATCAATTTTTTGAATACCGGTGTAATATACCATTGTAAAGCGTGGCAATATAAGCAAAAATATGCCAAATTTATAGTTAAAAAATATTTAGCAGGAAAATATCGAAAATATCCCTGGTCTATTCCACCTGTGCCCCCCTTACGAAAAACCTGGAGCCACCACTGGAAACTAAAGTAAATACTCTTGGTTGTTTTATTATTTAGGTGAGCTTAGTAAAATATTTGTTAAAAATATATATAATTTTGTTGTACCCGAACTTCTAGCCTGTTAACCACAGTTTAAAAATACTGGTCAGCCTTCAACAATTTGGGAGATATCTATAATGTACGACCGGTACAGACAGTACGAGATAACTATTTTGTCCTGCACTTACAACAACATTTTCACACATTGTACTTCGTACACAATTAGTAGGGTCTAAGCAGTAAAAAATATGTAAAGAGAACCATTTCAAGGGTATAGGGTGATACTTCACTACCCAGACGTTGACTAGGCAATACTATGGTAGATCCAGGGGTGGATTCCGGCCCTGGCCCGGCCAGGCTAAAAGTTTCCAGAGACCTGGCCGGGCCAGGCCAAATCCTGCTGTAATCCGTTATACTTCCATTTTTCTTGTGGATAAATAAATATATATATAAAAAAATACTTTACAAAATCAGTTGGATTAAATTTTAGATTATCAGCAGAATGTTTAAGTTCTTAATAGGCCTACGTGGTTCCTCCTAGTGCATAAACTCTGAGAAACATTGTCAATTCAGCTAGCTTCGTGCTTGCCCAGGATTTCTTTCAAAGAAACCTTTGCGGAAAATACTTGTATATTACACTTTTGAAGTCTCCAGGGTGTCGTAACAAGGTTCGATATACTATCATACTAATCTTTTTGAACGTTTGTGGAGTATATTTACGTGCTCTGGGAACAATCTCCTGGTGCCTTCCGAAAGAAACACTGATAATTTTCCAGAGTCCTGCAATCGGGCCCGAACCGGGACCTTTCGGTTCGGTTTTACACCTACACCGATCCAAGCCCTCCCCCACTCTCAAAAAAGAAAAAAAAAAGAAAAGAAAGAAAAGAAAAATGAACAAGCCCGAAAAGTGAGAGGTTGCGTTCAGCCAGCATCCAGTTTTGTGCTTGGACTGACGTTTAACGGACTTATATCGGATCGGGCGAGTCGGGCCGAGATGCAGCCCAATCCATACATAAAAAATTGCACTGTAAGGTTTGTTAAATCTGATGTCAGACGTTAAATTTGATCTATTTACCGAGCACGCCGTACAACAGTTTTTGAAAAAGAAATCATTTCCACTAACACACGTACATAAGCATTTACAGGTTTGCCTGTTTACAAATGAATTTAGACAACTTTGGTAAACTTTATTCTGTAGCGCCATTCTAGTATCATAACTTTGATTTCGATCTGTCACAATTAAATAAATTTGATAATTCCTTGTTATACAGCATTTTTTGTAATTCAAGATTTATTTTATTTAAGCTACTATTTAGTTCAACTGATACTCTTCCCACTCACTGTGCACGCCAACGTTTGGACGGGAAAGTAGCTTTTGCGAAACTGGCAAAACATTATGGCGATTCGCGAGTGTTTACAGATTTTCTCTCCCACGTTTATGATGTCTAATTTAGTAGGCCTTTGTAATGGTTATTGCTGCTGTAGGCCCGTATGGTGTTGTATTTTCCCTTTTCTATCTTCTTCAACCACTCTTATTTCCCTACTCCCAATGTAATTGTGAAACACCGCTTCTGCGTTGAAAGAAATGATAGTCATCTGGTAATCTATGACGCAGAACTGAAAACATCAACTGTAAATATTTTTTTCTGAAAAGCTGAAATATAACACCATAGGTTTTTTCTTTCTTCCTTTTTTCTTTCTTTTTATCTTGACTTCTTTCTTTTTCAAACACACGCGGATCAGTTGGTTCTGCTGGTCGAAATCTTGCCCAACACCAACACTACCGTGACAAATAAGAAGAAATACATCCATATTCTCTTTCGTTGTACTTTATTGCACCAAATGTCCTCTCCATTGCAGCCCTCCCTGTCTTTGGTAAAAGAACCAAGTTCATTGCCTCCATTTCAATACACCGCCTGACCCAAGGTCTTCACTATTCAGCTGAGTTTTTGAAAATAGAGTGAAAAGTGACACAACACATGCAGTAACTGGCAATAAAACATGCAGTAGTCAAACAAAGCCGGCCAATCTCACTTCCATTGCTTCTTCCCTGAAATAAAATGTGCAATATTTTCCATTTATTTTCTCCCCATTTTGTGGTGGTTTCGACGCATTTGATTGGTGTTAAAAGTTCAACTTGGTTTGCCTGTTGTCGTGGGACTGTGAATATTTGTCTGTGTGTATTTTAATTTGTGTTATAGTGTTTGTGCGTGTGTGTACATATTGTGGGTGATAATTACCTATTCTGTGTGTATGAAAATTTTTAAATGGGTTGGTTAATGAGGCTTTCCTCAAAAAATTGACCAAGCACAGCATCAATTTTGATCCTCAAACATTTTAGGTAGGTCAGACAATTTATTTCTTGTTCTATTACCTTTCGTGCAGCTCGCAGTATATGTTACTCTTTTAGTGTTGTGAATGAGTGTAGTTTCTGTACGTTCGAGCAAAATTACCCCTTAGTACATTTTCTGTAATATTTCTACAGGAGGATTGGATTTACATGATCCCTTCACTCAGCGCCCCTTCCACATTTCTCTCTTTATCTCCTTTACTAACAGGATTTCAATTCTATGTATTTATTGCCTTTAGGCATCTCACAAGTCAGGCTTAGGCCGGGATAAGGCGGGGAGAGGATATTGGAAGATAGTCGGTCAGGGCCTAGTTTGTAGGTAACATCCCGGCATTTACCTGGTGTAACTGAGGAAAAGCTTAAGTTCGGAAGGGCGGATGCTGGAATCGTTACCAAATCTTCCGTTTGCTAAGCCAGCGCTCTGCTAACTGAGCTACGGCTGCTCGGTAATAAGATTTCAAATTTCTTGCATTTAATACGGAACGAAATATTAGAAACGCAAATGTTCCACCGATTATTTTCTTTCTTCATTTTCCTCCATTCAATTCTTTTAACTGACTCAATAATATAATATCATTCGAGAATGTGCATCTTTGAAACCTGTCATCTTGCCTAAAAGAGCTATAAGTTTCTAACGGCTGATTTTGTTCAAAGGTCTACTAAGCCTACTTAATATTTCCATAAAGAAAGTACGCACAAACGACAGCTCATTATTATAATTGATGTCACCAAATTTTACAGCTCTTCAAATATTATAAGTAACACCTGAGGACAATACCAGTGCGATTAAATATGAGGAGTGAGCTTTGCTATCCAGTTATGATTTGTAAATTTCTAAGTACTATGTAATGTTGTGATTTTTGTTTATATTTCTTTTTTTTCCATTGTGGCAACATATTAAAATACTTAAATGTAAAGCCATAGGTAAAAAAATATCAAAACGATGAATGTCTGTGTAGAGTGAAGTGAAATAGCGCGCGTTCACTCTAGGCGCAAATAACAGAATTATAGGCATGAAATTGGTATTGCATCTTATATAATTTTTCGTAGGCCTAACTTTTTTTTGTAAATTAGCACTTTATTTTGTAAATGCATTAATGTTATAATAATATATTTTTATTACTCGCAAAACATTTTCCTTCTATAAAGAGAGTTTGGAAACGTTTAAAAAAATTAAAGCAATATTTTAGAAATCAATCCTATGTTCATAGTGAGATTGTTTTTTAAGTTATGAAAATATTTTTTGACTAAAATATGCTATCCGTCCAAAATTACCATATAAATACAGTATTTAAAGCATATTCGTAATAATTGCTACGTATTTTTGAAACAATTTTAAACAATCTATTAAAATGATTTTGTTTTAATTTTTATTATTTTATTTTTTATTATTTTTATTTTAAAGCCTTTAGGCAACTTTGGCTAAGGTAGGGTGGATAATGATAATATAAATTGGTGGAAGGAAGAAAGGGAGAGGAACACCAGAGAATCCCCAGAAAACCGTCGCACACAGTTGTCTACCACAAAACCCACATGGCATGAGCAGCGATCGAACCGACGACCTCTAGCACAGAGGTGATCGTTTTATCATTGAGCCACCGCTGCCCGCGAAGAACATAATTCTCTGTATTAATAAATGATTGTAGCATATTTTGCAAACATTCTTACCAGAAGGTTTACCTTTTCTAATATACCTACTTGACAACATAAAACCATCTCCACTATAGCGCATACAGTTCATGAAGCATTGATACCCATTCCCCATGCCGATTCCGATGGTCAAAGTTGCTGGTTCGATTTTTTCTTGTTCGCCAATTCGGATCTTCGATGCTTCGGATTACTAACGTCCGGATTATCCACGCTCCGGCCGAAACGCATGGACAGCTGGTCATAATTATAAAGTTAACCAGAAACACAGTATACTAAAATAGTAAATATATGTCAACATAAATAAATAGACAAGATAATGTTAATATAGAACAGTAATGATAGAACTTTTCAATCGCAAGTTGAAAAATGCAGCGATAAGGGAATCGAACACGGGTGCACCAGTTGCGTGCTACTTGTTCTATCATTACGCTATGGCTGCAGCGATCACTTCTCTGGATATGTGATAATCCCTCAGTCAGAAGATTACCCAATATACAAGAGAAAGATACCTGAAAACCATAAATAACACTTTATATTCAACAACTAACTGGCCAGTAGAAAATATATTTTTCAATTACGATCTTTACTTTGTGCTAGTTCTAAATTTAAAGAACTTTTCAACTACTAGACTTGAACAAGAGTAAAATTATACATTTCGTAACATCTCATATTAATCGAGATAATAAGGCGAGCCAATGACACAAACTCCTAACATAATAAATGAACTTTATTTGGTAGTGTGGTCGGTAAGGCACAAATTATTCGAGAATGAGGAAACAATACTCCCCTTGTATATAAGTTTTTAAATCAGTAATTTCTGTATCTTTTTTCACTAGTCCAATGCGCGAGAAAAGTGTATATGTATATGGGTGGGGTTCAACTGCCCCCTCTCGCCCCCCCAGTTGCCGGCTATGTAACGCTTCCCATTCCACGCAGTATATTCTTCCGCTAAGTAGTGGTCCAGGCCAAAAATTGAAACCGAAATCCACCCCTGGGTAGATCTAAATCGGCTAACTCAAAAAAGTGGGGCTGTTCTCGCCCATAAGATTAATTTTATCTTATCAAAAAAGTGGGGTAAAGGAAAACCTGTAAAAGAACTTGGATTAGTAGAAAAGGCGACCTGAATAAATACTCGTAAACGCATAAACAGTTGACAGTATGAAGTCCCGTACCAGACTGGCCTGGGAGAGATTTATCGTGTAATAACCCTGCCGGAATGGCTTCGGAGAAATATACTGTATGTGTAGTGTATAGCTACCAAAAGGAAAAGGACAAGAAATGAAAAACGGAAACAGAAACAGAAAAGGGTGGATAAGCAGTGCCCCCGAAAGACCCGCCCCGCTTAGTGACCTCTCTCCAACTTCTAACGAGGTCTCCGCGTGCAGTTAGTACAGGAATACTAAAAAGCAAGGATCTGAGGTATTCTAGAAGTTTCTATCCGAAGGCATTTACCACTACATCGGGAATAGTGAAAGAAGATGAAAAAGGACAATAGGAAAGAACAAAGAGATGACTTGTGGTAAATGTTTGTAGAGAGTAAATAACCCACTACATCAGTGTTTCCCAATCTTTTGAAGGCTGCGGACCCCTTGATTTCTTCCTAGTTTCTTTGCGGACCCTTGTTCCAGCAACCAAGGAAAGTATTATACATACAGTATCAATAGATCTTTTTACGTTGTTTATAGCTTAAAAAAAGACGTACAATTTCAATACATGAATGTACAATTGAATACAATTTGCTAACAATATTGAAAGCTGCGAATTAATAGTACTAATAATAAAACCTAGCATTTTTGTTTACTTACAGTTTTTCAACTTAATGCCTGGCGTAGTTTTCTCACCGTCAACTTTTTCATATCTGACTCGAAAGTACAGATTTTTAGGCGCAGATCTGGTTCTATTTCCAGTCTGCTTTTGTACTTATTTAAAATAAAGAAGTGCAGGAAATGTTGACTCACACAAGTAAGTAGTCTATCAAGGCATCTGATCTGAAATTGTCTTTTTTGGAAATATCAGGATACAAAGACCGAGCATATAACCAGAAGTCCAGCAAACGTAGACTGGAAAATATCATCTTTCAAGGTGGAATAGCAGGACAAGCCAATAAGCTGTTCTTCTTCATCTGGTGACAACTCATTTTCATCGTTTAGTAACGGGTTCTTCATCGAACTGTTTCCTCGTTGGAAACCGGAAAGTAAGCTCTCAACTGGGAACCCAAAGAAAGCAAATGCATCTTCGTGCTCTCATAATCTTCTTTTGACCTCAATTTTGTCTTGCACTGAAAATACAGTGACAATGGAGCCTTGTAGTCTTGAATTTAATGCGTTCAGAAATGAAAAAATAGCTAAAAAAATATAAGGAAAGCAAGAAAAAACACTTAAGCACTCCTTCTTAGTTTTAGTTCCAATTTAGAATCAATCCGAATAAGTCTCACCTTAACACGCAACTCGAATAAGCAAGTCAGAACTCTTCCTCTAGATAAGCAGCGTACCTTAGAATGTAAGGCAAATGTTCATAATTACTTTCCATCTCGTTAAACAATTCAGCGAAAATTCTAATCTTAAGAGGACAAGCCTTGATAAAGTTTACAAGGGTAACCTCTTTCATCTTGGATTGTATTCGATGTACAGCCAATGCTTCACGATGGATGCTGCAGTGCGTGCACTTGGCAGAGAGCGCAACAGCCTGGACACGCGCAAAGAGTTCTTTTCGTTTACCTGCGGTTGCCCGAGCACCATCTGTACCATCCCCAACACATTAGCTCATTCTAGTTTATTTTCAAAGATAAAATTATTAATAAATGTTAAACAAGGCCTCTGCAGTTGTATGTAACGGCAGTGTTTCACTAAACAAAATATCCTTATGAACCTTGCTGTAGTTCACTGAAGCACTGTGCTTTATTTCAAGACGTCCACGTAATTTCGAAGTTTTCAAAGTCTCATTCGATAGCACCTCATCGCAAACAACACACTGCGGTTCTCTGATCACCATCTCGTTCAATAACTGCAAATCCCAATTCCAACTATTTCGGGAAATATTTACACACTTTCTGGACTACTACATTATTATTTTGTTACATTAACGCACAGGCTTCATGTCATGCTCTTTAGCTTCACTGAACGTTGGGAATGCAAGTTGTACTGGGACCGATTTAAGACTCTGATCCATTTTTTGTACATGTTGACACAGAAGTCTGAAGTTTGCTGTTACTTTTCATTTTAGTTCAAGCGTCTAGTGAAAATCCAACTTGATAGATGGTCATATCAGACCATTAAATGTTGTAGTTAATTCACTTTATTTATCGCATTAGTTTCAGATTACTGAGTTCGATTTTAACTTGACTTACTAAACAATATTGTGTTTTCAAATTATTTTATAAAAGGAAATCTGTATAATATTATGTAAATATCGGGAAGTAAATTCTCGTTACACGTCAAACTATTGCGGCTCTCTAACATGCTTGTCACGGCCCCCTGGGCCTCCGCGGACCCCAGGTTGGGAAACACTGCACTACATCTAAGTTTCTACAGGTATGAGTTGACCAGGTTGGTTGGTTTGGTATAAATCGGTAGATATAAATTTGTTAGTTGAAAAAATAAAACAACCTACTATCTAGAAGAGTAAGAGAAGAGCAATGGTGGGAGGGGGGGGGGGGGGCGAAGAACAGAAACTGTGAAAAATGTTACCTCAACTTCCACAGGTACTGGGTGCGTCGCTTCGCTGTCGCCGGGGCTTCCCACATACAAAGTCCTGATAGTATGCATGCCACCCCGTGCTGTTGCTACCTCGGTCACACGCATGATTCTGAAGTGATCCGCTTTAGTACAATTTAAATTTAGACTTATATTTGTATTAGACTTATACTTAGAGGCATTTAACAATAACTAAATACTTTCACTATTACCTACACTTTATCACTAAATTTGAATTTGAATTTCTCTGTGACCTTTAGGAATCTCAAGCTCAGACCGTTTTACAGACTAAAGATATAGTATAAGATCAAAACACATAAGCTACAGTCTACTAGCTGCCCATACAGTCTTATCTGTCTTGATTGATGAGTGCTGAGATTAAAATAATGACGTCATAATCTTTGAAAACGTATCACTCATAAATGCACAACATCTCGAGATCGCTGTCCACTGTATTTTATAGTAATTTGTAAGCTGTAGTGCACTTGCGCTTACATTTCTGATAGTGCTTTTAGTTTTTGAAATATTTTGAAAAACGTTCCATTTAATCTACTGCGTAGTACGTGGCTGGCACACACACACACACACACACACACACACATATATATATATATATATATATATATATATCTTTAAAACGATAAAACAGGTAGGAAAAAAGATACTTACATGGTAGATTCTTGAGACATGTACAATAACAACACAAACACAATAGAGAAGCAGTACGTTTCGCAAAAGCGTTTTCAACTGGTAGGAAAGAAAATGGACAGAGCGGACAGGTGCGGGACTAATGTTAAGGAAACGCAGTATTGTAAACAGATGCAGAGTGACAGTGTGGCCAGGTTATGGAGGCGGGAAAATGACTAGATGGGACGGAAAAAAACACCAACTGGAGAAGAAAGTGTAAAGGTTACTAGAAGCAGGTAAGGGGCTTCCTGAAGCATAAGAGGGTACAGAATAAAGATGAAGGGGAGAACAAAGAAACAATATAGAAAAATAGAATAAAAGTGCAACTAGAGAATAAACAAAGAAGAAAAAGGAAGAAGAAGACACTGCGCTGCAGAAAATTACAGGCAGTTGAGGCCGGGTTCATGGTTGGCGGAAAGGATAGAGATGCACGGCTTCCATCTCTTTCTAACTGTGACAGGTGAGTCAGGGTTCGGAACTTTCAGGATTCTGACTCAAAAGGTTTCGTCAAAGGTGCAGCCGTGATAGGAAGTGTGTTCAGGTATGGGGAGGTACGGAAGTTGATATTTGTAGGAGTAGCGATGATTGTTGATGCGGTATGTTAGAGGAGTTAGGGTTTTGCCAACGTAGAAGGCGGAACATAGGTTACAGAGCAGGAAATAAACGAGGTTGGAAGATATGCAACTGCCGGAGTGTCGGAAAGAGTACGTCTTGTGAGTGGGCGGGATTGGTCCAGTTCTGGTGAGAATCATGTTGAGGTTCGTAGGTCTGCGGGATAAAATTTTGGGACACGACTGGAAAACTCTTTCAGTTTCAGGTGACGCAGGGAGTATGGGGTGTGCCAGTTTGAGGAGCTTTTGGAAGGCCTGAAAGCCTGGGGTGGTACTGGGTGAGAAGATTGGGAGCGGAGGGAGCTACGCGAGGAGGTCGGTTGGAGTTGTAATGATTACGGGCACGGTCAAGTTGCTTACGGATGAGGTGTTTGGGATATCCACGGTCAGTAAAAACTCAGGAGAGGGTACTTAAATAGTTTCGGAGCAGGTTATCAGAGGAGCAGATGTGGGAACCCCGGACAGCAAAAGCGTATGGAAGAGAGCGTTTGGTATGGTATGGATGGGAGCTGTTGAAATGGAGATACTGCATACTGTTGGTAGGTTTGATGTGACCGCCTATCTCAAGTCGATTGTTCTTGAGCCAGATATCCATATATATATATCGTCACCTTGGAACCAGAAAGTACTAAGTCCACTTTTGCTATTTTTGAGAAAAAGAAGTTTTAAAGTTTGAAGTTCAATTTAAAGTCTGTATAAATTAATTTTATTTCTAACATTTCTAGCCATTTGAAGGCCGTTTTGTGAGATAGTAGTATTTTCGAGGTGGATGACCTTCAGTACAAAGTCTTTGAGTGTACTGGTGGACATAGTACCTCTTGGTTCCAAGGTGAGGATATATATATACAGTATAAGTAGGCTTCAGTAAATTTTTGACTCCCCCCGTTAGAAAAGCTGAAATGACGGGCCTGGCTCAACCATAACTTCAATTATGGATTTTGACAAAACAAAATTCTCACCAGGTACATTCGTGTCTGACAAATATTAGTTCAATATTGTACAAAATGCAAAATTCTGGTGGTCTCAGTGTGTATTGTAATAATTTCAACGGTCAATAGTGGTACTTTGTACATATTACGAGTCTTGACAAACCAGGGATCCCATCGTAACGGATGTTACTACGCTCGGACAAATTCAAACATAAATAAACATCACTAATGAAATAATTTGAGTTATGACATCACTGTTAGGGTTGCCAGACGTCCCGGTTTTCAATGAAATAATTAACTGTCCCGAAAAATGCTTTCGGGACGCCTGTTTGTCCCGGTTTTTGTTTTTTGTGACAATTCATCCACAGTGTTCCTGAGCGTAATGCTAACGTGGAAGGTATATTTTCCATCATGAATGTGTAACGAACAGAGGAACAAAATCACTGTACTTGTCAACAATTGAAGGAATAATTAAATGTATATCGAATGAGCTAGTTTAGAGTTCTATGATTATGTAAGTCAGAAACCGTGTCAGGAGGTTATGGATATACCAGGTGTGTAAATATGAAACCGGAATTTGTTCATAGATGGCGTTAGCTGTCACTGTGGTTACCGTAAAACTGCGTCCTTGGCGCCACTTGCTTGTTTTGACTGCTGATAACGATTTGCAACTCACAACCAGATTTCATGCCATAGTGTAGTGTTTAATACCGTTGAACATGGCGCAATTTGTACCTACAAACTACGATGTGCGGACAGCATTGATTTTTTGTTACCATTTGAAGAAAACTGCTGCAGAATCACATCGCATGCTTATCGAAGCTTATGGTGATCATGCTCTTGGTAAGTCACAGTGCTATGCGTGGTTTACAAATTTAAAAGTGGCGATTTTGACGTGAGAAACGAAGAACGTGGAAGACCACCGAAAAAGTTTGCAGACAGCGAATTGCAAGCTTTGTTCGATGAGGATGACGCTCAAACGCACAACTCGCGGATCAATTAAATGTGACACGAGAAGCAGTTTCCATACGTTTAAAAGCCTTGGGCAAGATTCAGAAGGTGGGAAAATGGGTTCCACATGCATTGACTGAACTACAGCAGGAAAACCGAAAAACCACTTTCGAAATTCTGCTCGCCAGGTACAAAAGGAAATAATTTCTACATCGAATTGTGACTGGTGACGAAAAGTGGATCTATTTCAAGAATCCTAAGCGTAAAAGATCATGGGTAACTCCAGGAGAACCGGCGACATCGACTGCAAGACCAAATCGCAATGGACGGAAGACAATGCTTTGTGTTTTGTGGGATCAGAAGGGAGTGATCTATTATGAACTGCTGAAACCTGGTGAAACCGATAATACCCAACGTTACCGACAACAAATGATCGATTTGCATCAAGCTTTGGGTGAAAAACGACCAGAATATGATCAAAGACAACATAAAGTGATTGTGCTTCACGATAATGCACCCTTCCACACACCAAAACCGGTCAAGAAAACGATTGCGACGTTTGGCTTGGAAATCCTTCTGCATGCGGCTTACTCACCAGACTTGGCGCCTTCCGATTTTCACTTATTTTCATCCATGGGACACGCACTTGCTGACCAGCGCTTCACATCTTACGAAAATGGCTTGATGACTGGTTTGCAGCACAAGAGGCACAGTTTTTTTGGTTTGGCATCCACACATTGCTGGAACGATGGCAGAAATGTATCGCTAGCGATGGCCAATACTTCGAATAAAATAGTTCTTAGCATTGTCATCCAATCACTGTGTCTTTTCTGTACATAATTCCGGTTTCATATTTACGCACCTGGTATCTGTAGGTAATATATGTGTAACGTTATTTCCTTCAATATGCTATTTGAATACGATACAGCATGTTTATGAACTACATCGACAAACTTCGGGAGGTGATTCCTAACATCAAAACAAGTCGACTGGCAAATTTTCGATTTCTGCATAGTTTCGGAGCTATAGCATGCCGAAAGCGTGGGAAAATGAACTTTAGATCTTCATATTTCTAACACCACGAACAGTAGAGCTGATGTGGCATGATACCGTCAAAGACTTTAAATCTGCACTATACAAAATGCATATTTCAAAATTTCGCAATGGGGGCGCCAGGGATTCCCCAAAGGCCAGAAGTTCTCTGAAGTAAAGCTGGGTCGAAATGAGCATGAATAGGACGGCTTTCGACCAGGAAACAATATTTCATTTACGCCAAGTCAATATTTCAAGCAGATTCCATATGCCGAATGATTTTCACCAAATATGCGCGTTGCATAACAATCAGGACTAAAAATTTCGTACTTTCATCAAACATTTTGTTTGTTATCAAAGGTATTGAATATCATTGTCCGGTTGGATACCAGTGATGATATATGTCATCTTTTCTTACATAGGAAATCTTTAATTAATGCTTATTTCGATTTACCGCTTCTTCAGAAATATTCGGGAAATCAACTACTTCATTTGAGAAATCCCTTGCGCATCTGACACATAATTTTGGAACATTCGTTTTCAAACAGAGCAAATTTAAAGTCTCTGACAGTACCATGCCTTATAAGCTCTACTGATCGTGGTGTTAAAAATATGAAGTTCTAGTACATTTTCCTACGCTTTCAGCAAGCTGTATCTCCGAAACATTGCAGATTTCGAAAATTTGTCAGAGGAACTTTCGTCTTATTTTGATGTAAGGAATCACCTCCCAAAGTTTGTCGGTGTCCGAAATGTCTTTCCCTTATTAGAAACTGGATTTATTTTTTACCGTGAACGTGACAGAGAAATGAAACTGGTACCAAAACATTAAAAAAACTAACTAAATTTAATGGACAACAGGAAATCCAGCACCCATCACATCTGCAGGTGAGCACCCGTTGTAGCACGTAGTCGATCTTCAATTTCTGTCCATATATTAGCCAACATCGCAGGAGAGATCGATGCAATCACTGCAGATATTCGTTATTGCAGAGTTGCAAGACCTGGTGCAGGAATTCTGTAGGCATTGTTCTTGACATAACGTCATAGAAAATAAATCTGATGTGCTTATGTCAGGAACACGTGGAGGCTAAGCTGTTGGGCCATCACGACCGATCCATCATCCAGGAAAGGTCGGGTCAAGATAGGCACGAACCTAGATGAGGCGGTGCACCGTCTTATTGAAAAATAACTTCTGAGTGATACTCAAGCAACTTAGGAATAGCAAACAATTGCAATATGTCAAGATACTTTGGGGATATAATAGTGTCCTCAACGAAAAAGAATGGTCCAATAATTTTCAGATTTGTGAACATTTCTGGTTTCCTGGACGCTGTAACTGCTACGCAAGATCCACGTTACTGAAACGTACAAAAAACTCGGTTAGTTCTCCAACATTTTGGCACCAGTTTCACATCTCTATCTTACGTATAGCGGATATAAATCAAGTTTTCAATCACGGAAAGTGTTTTCGGACATAAGGTAAAATCACCAAAGAAGAGGTAGAAACCTAATTAGAGATACCGCATTATTTACATAGTCATGTGACACTATGTAACAAGAGAAATGGAGAAGACAAGAACTGCATGTGGTCACGTGACATTGTGTTGTCTGTAGCGAGCCAGTGTACCCTTAATTAGCTAGTGGAGAGTACATTTTTGTTGTTTGTGCCACCTCCAGTTTTTATATAGATTGTAATTAACACTTTAACGACGGTCGTATTCACTGCACATTATGAACGGATCGAGCGTTTGTTTGAAAGTCAAAATTCGAGTAAAATTTCATTCATGGTTATTAATCATTTTAGTACCCTTTATTGATAAATTCTAATTAGTTTCTTTGTTATACCTTTAAAAAAACAACAACATACAATATGTTTTAGATATTGGTTACGAGAAAGCATCCACTAACATTTGTTACACAGAACCTTTGAATGTTCACTTCACACATTCTTCTTACATTTGAAGCACACTGTTTTGGTTTTCCGATTGAATTTCGATGGGCACATGTGATATCTCTCCTTGGAGGGCTACGTCCGGCTTCTTCTCATCCTCTACCAGCTGATCACTCAATTCTCTTCCCAAGTACAGCAAGAATAATCTTTTTCTCCCAGATTTTCCTCCTAGCTCTTCCGGATGCAGTGTTTAGTACAGAATATATGCATTCATTGCACTGATGTCGATCATGTTATAAAATATGATCATTGACTATCTGCGACGTTTTCTGAAATTTGAAAAATTTCGCACCATTTCATCCAATTTGTCGACGCGAAACTTAGTCTCATTGTATGTCATTATGTTAGAACTTCAGGCTCTTTCTTTGCAGTGGAATTGTCTATTTTTTAGCTGTTGATCAAGTGAGCTGAGCATAATTATTACCTTATCCCTTCTGGGGCAATAGAAAGCAATCATAAGTTCATTTGGAAATGCTAATAACGTGGAACCATATTCTCTTTGTTTTGAGGCTAGAAACTCCGGAGACAACTGTGTTTGCTTCTTCTCATCATTCCGACAAGTGCTAGTTTTTTGTCAAGTAGATCCTTGGCAAGAGGTACACTAGTGAAAGAATTGACGATCGTAATGTTTCTTCCACTTCCTTCTATTTCCTTTACAAAGTCTTTTAGAACTCTCCCACCATAATTTCTCTCTCTCTTCTCTCCAGCTTCTTTTCCTTTGTATATTTGTGCCTTCCAAATATACGCTGTTTCAGAAAATCCTAACCCCAACCTGATTCCGTATTTTTCAGATTTTGATTGTATCTACTGTCTAAAAGGGCAACACTCTCTAAAGGTAACCTGTTCATCCACAGTCCTTTTAGTCTTAAATTTGAATACCATATAACTTGCCTTTCAGCTTTCAACCATATTGTAAATTATCTAAAGTATGGTGGAACCTAAGATGTTCAAATGAAAGACTAAGTGTGTTTATAACTAAGTGAACGAAATATGATAATGAAGTTTGGAATTCCATGCAAGTTCTAATCACTTGTCCTGTTTGTGTAATTGCACATTGTTTGAAAAAATATTTTAACGCATATAATCCTTAAATTTGAGAAATGTTTATATTTCAAGGCAATTTGTAAGCTACGGTACATATTGCTTTCATTCGGTGTTTCAGTTGATCTATATAATATTAACTCTTACACATTTCTAATTTTACCATGAGTAATTTGATAAAAAATACAGGTATCTCTTATTTGGAACCTTTTCGAAAATTTCCTAATTTCGTACTTTTTTTCTTTTTTACATTAAAAACCCAAAATGTATGTCAAAATAAACTTAAGTTGATGCATTTTGTTAATAGAATAAATAAATGAAAGAATGGCAGCAACGTATGCACAAATTGCTTTGGATCACTCATTTATAAGCAGTTAAAAAGTGTCTTTAATTTGGTTTATTTTACCATATTGCAATATCCCGTGTATGTGGTGGTCGGCGTGGGAGCAGTGGACCAATTTCCTTCCTCCAGAGAGAGCCCTGATCCAGTAGTGGATCGAATATGGCTGTGATTTATTTGATATATATATATATATATATATATATATATATCATAGTCAGTGTCAAGTTTGAATAAGTTGTGACTTGTCAGTCGGCTTCCAGAGCCGGAAGAGTGGTCGTGTTTAACGTGTCTGTCGCGCATCATGTATTTCGAACAACGCGTTAACATTAAGTTTTGTATTAAGTAGCAAAAGAAGTGCCAAAGAAGCTCTTGAAATGTTAAAATCAGCAGTGTATGGCGATAATGTGGTGACTCTGAAGACTGATTACAAGTGGTATGAGCGATTTAAAAGCGGAAATGAGTCGGTTGAAGACGAGCAAGGGTCTGGACGTCTTTTGACCTAAAAAACAGACGAAAACGTGCAAAAAGTAGCAAAAATGGTTCGTTCAAACAGGCGATTGACTATTTGAGAGCCTACCGAAGAACTGAACATCTCGTACGGGTCCGTGCAAAGCATTTAACCGATAATTTGCAAATGAGACGAGTGAGTGCGAAATTTGTTCCCAGACTTTTGACTGGCGAACAGAAGAAAAATCGTGCGCCTTGCCACACCTCGCTTCTGATCCGCGAGTTTTTGGCCGAAGAAAAGGTTCCTAGCTGTCCACATCCGCCTTAATCTCCGGACCTAGCACCATGCAACTTCTGGCTTTTCACCAAAATAAAAACCGTGCTAAGAGAAACACGTTTTGACACCATTTCTGACATTGAGAGGGCCACGACAGAGCTGCTGAGGGCCCTTCCGAAAGAAGTCTTCCAATCATGGAATCAACGTTGGGATAAGTGCATCGCTAGCCAAGGAGAGTACTTTGAAGGAGAATGATTCAAATTTGAGGTAAGCTTATTACTTTGTTCGTAATAAAATTATTCACCGTAGTTTTTGATCACACCTTGTAGCTGCCCGTGCTGACTTCTTAAATCGCCCTGCAGACTTGTTCGAGACGGGCAAGCCGTCACAGGCAAGAGGTAGTCCGTCCTTGCAGTAGAAAGTTGTTGATATGTTAGTCCGGTAGAAGGGAGTTCGACTCCAAGAATATTCCTTTACTTTTATGATCACACGTCAGTGATATGTAATTGGTGCTTCTGTGGAATTGTGCACATGCATTGTGCCATAGGAGGCACTTCTTCATAATTGTCTCCTTGAAATGTCAACAAACAAAAGAGGCAAGTCTCATGAGGTGTGGTCTCACACTCACAAAACATAAGTTCCATAAGTGGTTATTAATCACTTTCTTTCTTCAGAACATCATAAGAGATACGTTAGCATTTTTACTTAAATTCTTTCGCTAAATTGAAATGTGTTTCGCATTTTGGAAATATTTGTAAGAAATGGATAATGGCGAAATCCTGTTCGCAATCGTCCGGCCAAGAAGGGCAATCACTAACAGTGCAGATAAAAAAAAATCTTTTAGAGATTATTTTGTAAACATTTTCAAAATTTGAGTAACGACATTACAGAACAAAATCTGAAGTTTATTTCAGCTACCTTGTTTTGTAGAATTATCAATAGCTTTTGTATAATGTTGTTAGAAGCTCAAATGTTTGCAGTTCACCGTTCTTCCACTATATAGGTGTCGCTTGATTTAATTGTTAGCACTCAAGTTAATGTTTTACTTTCAAAATCTTTAACAATGATGTAAAGTTTGAATTTATGCCAAGCATTTGCTTAGCAACATTTCATTTTCGGCCATTATTTTATATCTTTCGGCTTCAAAATTTTCTCATTTCGGTTATGTTTTAATTTAGAATTTTGGAATAAATCAATTTGAGATTATTTCGAATATCAAAATTATAGTCTGATAAAGCAATCAAGATGTCCATCGAAGTCACAAATCTCGGCAAATTTAAGTAAGTATAATTATCTTTAATTATGTTAGTTATTTTCATGTAATACACCTACCTCTCAATCCTTAATCCATTCCATACCATTCGTCAGTTACATACTGTGCATACTGTGTACGTTTTATAATTATTAGAAAGGTATACACTTCGCATATATTTTTTTTTCAGTGGTCAAATTAACAAAACGTATCGGTATAGGCATAGTCTAACGGAACCTGTCTTCACCTGTTGTGGAAAGATCGTACACACACAGGCAAATTTATAGAATTTCTAAACTGAAAATGACACACAAATCGATTCAACTTTTAATCAGACATGTTACGTGTTTCTTTCTTATCCTCCATGAATTGCTTCGATTTTTCCTCGTCTGATTTACGAGCGTTTTAACATCATCAAGAAGAAAGATTTATCATACAAAAGTAAATTGCATCATGAGGATCAAATCTTGAAAATCCTTAATTATATTTGCTAATTTGTAGGTTGCTGATATAGAGGTTAATATTAGCCGAGAAAGCACAAATAGAAACCATAAAATGCTCACTCTGTAATACTTTGAAACCACAAGACTCTAAACCGTCTAGAAGTTTATTTTCACTTTCCTAGTACCTGATAATCGTGTTATTAGTACAGCACTAGACGTAGTTCGGGCTCATATTATGATCGTCGGTGTACCGTACCCTTCTCGAATTCACAATCGAGTATAGTTCGGAATTCGGATATCAAGTTAGTAGTTTTCTGTTTAGAATTATGTACTTCGGTAAAAACTTTATTTTTATATGGGCCAGTCTAGTAACTTTGGACTTCAGTCCGTCACGATTTGCCTTTAGCTGTTAAAATCCACACCCATGCCCCTTCCGGGACTCGAACCCGGGACCTTCAAGCCGATGGCCTACCGCCGCAGACCACTCGGCCGGAAGAATTATGTACTTGGTTAGGATATTATTATTATTAAGAACAGTGGGCAATATTAGATCCACCCTGTGGAACAGGCAACTGGTATATTGTCCACCAACTGTTTCGAAACGACGCAACAATTGCTTGAAACCATCAACGCCTGCCCACATGTCTCAATTTCAGAATATACACTACGACGGACACTCCATGACATTAAACATCTGGAGCAGAATACCAAGAAAGAGGAAAGTGGTAACACGTGAACTCAAAAAGGCGCAACTGCAATGGATGAAACTCCACAAAAACTGGATAGTAGAGGACTGGGAATGGGTTATCTGGTTTGATGAGTCCTGTTTCTGCCTTTACTGTAATGATCTCAGACGTAGGATGTCCCAACGACTGTATGAAGGCTTAAACGAGAACTGTGTACAAGGTGCGATCCAAGCTGGGAGTGGATCTGTGATATTCTGTGGATGCTTCACCTCCCTGCAATTGGTTCTTTGCTGGAAGTCATCGTTTACTTTAACCATCATGGGCTACATTCGGCTTTTCGATGAACAGGTGTTGCCTTTTATCTTCCATCTTGCTAATATAATCCAATTCTACATTCATTCATTTTACGGGACGATAACTGTCGAGTATATCGGGCCAAACATGTACTGACTGGTTCGACGAACATGCAGAGAACCTTTCACATCTTCCCTGCCTAACGCATTTCAAGATCTTATTTTAACTGAAACTCTTTGGGACTATCTGAACAACGGGTCAATCAGAGACAAACAGACAATGATATTCATGATATCCTGCTGCACCTTGTAAACCAATGTTAAGAACATTTTCAGACTTTTAATTATATTATTTAAAGCTCGAAAGTTTCAGAATTGAAATGCTGGCTACACCCACATTTATGATCAATCTTTGTATCAATAATATAAATATGTTGTTTTCTAGTCCTGAAAAATATTTTTCTGAGCATTTAATACCTTTCTTTTCACACCTGAACCCTTAACGTTTAGTCTAAACTCGTCACTTCTGAGGGATGGTACTTCTCGGTGAACACTTGCGCGAGCAGTGATGGAAAAGGCAACGATCAGGGTCTTAGTTTGGGTACCGTTCTGGTATTCACCTCATGAAACTGAAGAAAATAGCGGAAACCCTAAGCCAACCATCAGTGGGACTTGAGCTCACATGCCTCTCCATTGCCGATCTGAGGTCTTTAATTTATTTAGGATAAAAATATAAACGTTGCGTTATAAATGAACTATAAAGTAATGTTACTGATTTGTTGTTGTTACCTTTCAGATTGCACAAATACTGTCCCTGTGAACAGGCTAAGGAAGATGCAGAAAAGGAAAGGCAAAAGGTCGATGTCGTGAGATATGACTATAAAGAACCACCTGTAAGTAATTAAAATTATTTTCTACTATATTCTGTAGTGAAAAAACAATCTCTTCAGTTATTGAAATGGCGTGCTTATATGGATATTTTGACGTTATTTACGAGCCCATTTTACGATACATTAGAGTAAATATCTTATCTTGTTTATTACGAAGGTAGCTGCTACTCCTTTCTATTACGGTAACTTTTTATGAACATCTTACTTTACAACGCCCCATCATTAGTTTCTCTTTAATATATTAACCAAGTGTCTTAATGTACATGACTCAGTTTAACCCGTAAAGTTACTCACGGAACTTGCATCACTGAAGAGAATATAGCATGCTGACAAAAATTTGAGACAGAACTGTAATACATATAAAAAATCGACAATTCTTCTTCTTTGGGTTTCCCTGATGTCAATAGTAGTAAGGTGTACAAAGTTGATTGTTGTATTACTGAAGAAAACAATGAATTTGAAGTTTCTTCCGAAGCTACCGAAGAAAAACAATCTGCAAGATTGTTTCAGTGTAAAGGATGACCCTGGTAGGACTGATCTGAAACTTGCTAACTTTAGTATTTAAACCAAGAAATTTATTTGCTTTTTAATACTCCACGAATTGCTCTTTTACCTACCACATGGCTTGTTGCTATAGAGCTATTATTCTCCCTTATTTCCTCTTTATTCTACTACCTACTAAAACACTTGTGTCATCCGTAAACAACGCTGGCACTGATATGGTTATGTTATATCCAGGGCTCGATTTCGGTTTAATTTTTTGGCATGGAAGGGGTACATTTTTGGAATAGTATAACGGGTCATTACATAATAATAATAATAATAATTTTGTTTCATCCGGCTAGGCGTTTGAAACTTTTGGGTTTTGACCTCCCCCTGCGAGGCCAGTCCAGGACCGAAATCCACTCCTGCGCACTTTAGCATCTCCAGAAATTATGCTCTGACCCTAGCAGTAGTTCAAACTAACTTATAAATAAATATAAGTTCCTACTCTTCGTGCCTTGTTTTTCATATCTGGCAATGGACTAGACACTAGAATTTCATTCTTTCCTGCTGAGAGATAAGCTCAAGAATGGATTAAATCTGGACGCCACTGAGCAACAGAGATCACCCCAAGAGGCCATGTGACCGAAATCCAGAAAGAGACTATAAGAATATTCCAATATGGTCATTATGATTTTTAGCAAATTAAATTTCTCGTAAGACGAGTAATTTTTATAGTTACGCGTTTTCTTTTTAGTTGTAACTGATAAGTTTTTTCATTGCATATTGTTCTATAAGATTTTTTATTTTCGTTTCGAGGACCATTTTGATGGAAATAAATTTGTGCAGGAGCGTTTTTTCTCATCTTCTCGTGTAAAATTTGACATTACAGCTTCCCTTTCGTTATATATACAGGCAAAATAACACCGACTAACATTTTCACGGGATTCCTAATATGAAAATAAAAAAAGGATAACTGTTTCATTTCAACCATATAGACTTCTGATAGCGTGGGAAAATGAGTTTTAGAGCTTGATATTGTCAATACGACGAACAGAAGAATTGAGCGTCATGGTATCCTCAAAATCTTCAAACCTAGGGTTGCTATATTTCAAGAGTGAGAGAATCCGAGACGCTACCAATTTACGAAAATCTTTGAAATGTACAAAATAAAAAGGGGCCAAACACTTTAATTAATATCTTTGTGTTAAAAACTAAGTCAATTTTATATCTAACACTCTGCATATAAGTAATCGCAATGAAAATGATACTACTTCTACAATTGTTAAAATAGTTCCTGGTCGAAGTACGTGCCCATTGGTTTGTAAAAAGAAGGAAAAAGTTAAAAAAAAATATCTTCAATCAATAAGACACACACACAAAAAAAACATTTTCCCACCTCATAAGCGTTTATTTTATCTAAATTTTTAAGCATTTCTCATTGTTGCCTTGCCGATTTTGCTAAACAAAGTATAGGGTGGTTGTGACTATAGTCGACCTACGTATAGTATAGTCTTACACGTCAAAAAGAAATAGGCATAAGATCAGTTCTGGCTAGCGTTCAGAAACGAGCGCTGTATTTCAGAACGTACATAAGTACTGTTCATTTTCAGTGTTGTTTGTAGGATTTCTCTTCGCACGATTTGGCCGGAATGTCGTTTTTCGTTTACTCTTCTGCAGTTTCATGTGGACAGCCTTAGGTTCTGAAATTTTTCGAAGATCTTGATTACAGTTGAGCATGCGTTTATTTTCACCAGTTAATGAGAAGTTAGCTATTTGAATTATGTGATATTGTATGAAGGTCAAAGATTATTTTAGCTGATGTTTCATTTTGAAGATATATTCGTAGTTTATTATATAATGGGGCGGTCGACTACTATATTTTTGAGATGATTATATTTCTCAAGTCGACCACTATGGAATATAATCTGACTATAATGAAATATGTGGACCCTTCTTGCTTAGTAAAACCCTAAAGCAATGGTTAAACATTTAAAGTTAAAAGAATGGTTAGTGTTTTAACGAAGACAGTTGGAGACCAAGAGTGGTCGGTCTCTGTGCTTCTACATGGTCGACTACTGTACTCGTAATAATTAGTGAAGTCTTGGCGCGGAATAATAGGACTGGTATTTTTTTATTTGGAATTTAAAAATATGAAACATTAGCAATTTAGAATACGTTTATATTCAAAATGATTGCTTTCCTTTACAGATGCTATAGCCTACAATTTTCTCATATTTGTAGTGGTCGACTACTCGACTAGTTAAGAGGTCGAGCACTGAATTTGCGTGGTCATAGTACTATATATTTTGTGTATTTTATCCTATAATAAATTAAAAGCTAAGTAAAAGATTCCCCAAATATTTGAAGTATTGTATTTACATGCAGTATTCCACTGTATTCAGTGAACCTATTTTGCAATTTGTGGTAGTTTATATTCAGACAGAATGAAACCTTAAATAAAGGAGTTATCAAATTCGGTCGACTACTATCGCACTTACTCTACATTTTCTTGGCATTGTTATGGTCAGCGGAAAATTACCAAGAAATTCAATCGGTGGTTCAAATATCTCTGAAACATTAGGCAGATGAAAACAAAGAGTAATACCGCAATACCCATTGAGCAACCAAACGCTTTGACCCTAGCCAAATGAATGAGATGTTTCGTTCAATATTAAGGTAAGTTGAATCGTGAACTTGAATTAAATCATTGTTCTATGTAGTCAAAACTTTTTTAAAACTTTGAGATGCCATACTCATTAACTGAAGTGAATATAATCGTGTAAAAAGAAAGGAAAACTAATTTTCCGCTTTCTCTATTCTTCGATATAAACCGGGACATCTATACGCTCTGAGAATTTTTTCGGGATACCGGGAAGCATATCTCTATTCTGGTACGGTCCCGGATTTCCGGAACGAATAGCAACCCTAATCAAACCTGTTCTATTAAAAAATGCATTTCAAAATTGTGCAATGGGTGGACAAGGGATTTTCCTAAGAAAGTAGGAGACCACTTCGAAGTTCCGTTTTGACCGTCTGTCTGTCGCCAGCTTTCAACTCAGGAACTACTAGACCTGGTGGTTGATGTATCGTTGGAAAGGTCTTGAGAAGAGTTCAATCTCGTATTATTAATCCAAATCGCAGGGGCGGGTTCCGAGTTCCGGGGGCCATATTTCAACTCAAGAATTAGGACTATGAAGGTTTCTTAAGTGTAATGGAAAGGACTTGGCAAGACTAACACAAAGCCGTATTACTCATATAGATCACAGGGGCGGGGCTCGAAATACCGGGAGAGGGAAATTTTCAACTCAAGAACTGTTAAACCTAGCAAAATAGTTGAGGTGTCGTTGCAAAAATCTCGGAGCAATTTTTCCAACGGAACATTAATAATCCAAGGATGCTCGCTGCTGAAGATGTAGCTCATGCACAGCCCCCCGATTGGAATCCGCCTTACTTGTTTTTAGAAGTGCTTTTGATAATGAGCTTAAATGAAGTTGGAAGCAAACAAAATCCTAAATTCTAATACTGAACTTAGAAATTTCTTAGACTCGATCGAAGTAATTAAATATATTTACTTATATAGACTACTTACTTTGGGCTGCTGGAGATCTCTTCTTGCAACTTTTGACAGTGTGTGTCATCTCAGCTTCCTTTTTATTTAATATCAACAGCTGTTGCAAAAATGTCCCAGAAATTATTGATAAAATGCAGCACAATATTCAAAAGCACTGTCACCAAAACAAACTTAACAATACGCATTGCACACAAGGTCTCTCACTTACAACTAGTAATGAACGAGACTAACACTATGGTGTATCTGTAATTTAATCAGTATCACGATCCCTCCTCATCCTATTGTTAGTAATATACTACTACAGTATGTACTTCCGATTTGTAGGATCAATGACAATGTTTGTTAATCCGTTTCCCTATCATGAGGGCACTCAGCCTATAGCATCTCAAGAATAGAAACAGCGCAAAATATTCAGTTGTTGTCGGAAACGAGCAACAAAGAGGGCTTATGAGACTTGTTGTATTTGCGGACATCCTTGGCGCTTCGTTCTTGTGAACAAATATTTAAAACTAATAAATGTTTTCGAATAAAGTTATGAATGGTGGAATCTGACAGGAATAGGAAGGGGGCAAAATATGCCTTATTTTCCATTTGCAACTAATCCTGCCCTAAACTACCTTTGGCAATGGGTGAAGCACTGTTTTATGACACCGACCTGCGTTGTGTTAAAAAAAAGTTTGGTTTGTTTATAAAATTTTCTTCCTTTCTATTCATTATTTTCAAATCTAGGGAAAGGCCAAGTCCTTCAATATCAGAAACCCACAACCCTCGTGATCATAAAGTACACCGCAGTTATGAGCAGTGCTATCAGCGTTTTATCCTCTTTTACTCTCTCTCTCTCTCTTACCACTCAATCTCCTTTTCCTGGTTCAGAGGAGAAAATTGGCAGGATATAGCAGCCACGATTCACAACGTGTTGCAGTAATCTCTTCCAAGGAGAGGCCGTGGGAGGGCAAAGGAAGCCAAGTGAACGTCGAAGGAACCTTCAAATTGTCGTTTGCTTTTAGCGACTTTATGATATTAACAATAAAAGTGGAGAAAGTGAAGAGATTTTACAGAGGGCTCATTGTTTTGTAACGGGGTTAGAGATGTTAGCTTGGCCATGAGTTTTGTGTGTCCAAATGGCTTATTTTAGAATACCGGAACGACTCTAATGCTACAACTAGTAGCAAAAGTGGTCTTCTTTATTGGGTAACTTTACGCTCCGAAGACAAAAGAGACGACGGGAGTGGGAACACCTGGGAATTTCCGTTTTCCCGGCCGGGCCAATGCGCCCCTGGTTTCAAATTTTCTGGAGCCTTCAAAAGTAACTTCGGAGCCGTACAACCGTTTCACGTAGAGGAGAGGTTTCTCTGAAAGAAACCCTGAGCAAACACAAATCTTGTTGACATGACAATGCTTATGATAGTTATTTGCATTCAGTTAATACAGTATTTAAATTTTAGTCTGACCGATTCTGTAAAGTAATTTTTGTTTATCCACTTAGCAAAGCTGAAATTATAACGGACTACAGCAGAATTTGGCCTGGCCTGGCCAGGCCTCTGATAACATTTAGCCTGGCCCAGCCAGATCCGAAATCTTATATCCTAAGCCGTTCGTAACAGAAAAATAAAAGTCCAGGAACAGAGCCTTGTGAAACTCCATAGTCAATACACTTCTCTTCCAACAGAAAATCTGTATAGTGTTATGCTTTATTTTTATTACTTGTTTCCGGTTTCTGAGATAACTTACTTATCATTTATACTCTTTTCTTTGAATTGAAATATATACAAATTTTGAAGCAAATTCTCTTTTGTATAGCGGTACACCTTTACTACTTTTACTTGAAATTGTCTCGTTTGGAAACCTACTATTATTAGGTTACAAAGTGGTCCTATTGTGTTTTTCTGTATGACTTTTGCTAAACCTTGCAAAATCATTCCTCAGTGGTAGCAGCATAGTGAAAGAGTTAGTAGACCGACCGGTTACGTTGGAGAAAGAACGACCAGTAAGAAATATGGAACTCGCTATCATGTTACAGATCTGAAGGTCCCTAGACAATGTGATCCGATAAATAATTGGTAATTGTTTGCCATCGGGTGAAGTTACATCTTAAGGACGGAATTTACAGTTTAAAATGGATTCTGAACCATGATATTTAATGTGTTCCTATCAGAAATATAGCACAGGATCTCTTGATTAGATGTCAACGAGGGAAATCATTCATCCACCGAGGACATCCATACATCTGATTGATTATAATCAACAATTTACATGATTATACATAGTACAAAAGCATGGATTCTACTTACTGCATCACAAGGAATGAAGCTAACGGACAAAATATGGAATCGCTGAAAAAAATTCAACAACGGATAAATCTGGATGATGAATATCCGGCCATCTGATAAATTCCGGAATGCGGATATCAGTTTAACGGATTAACGGGCAGCAAATATCCGGGTGGCAGATAATACGTGGATGACTAATAAAATGTGGATGATAAATATCTGGATGGCAGATAGTACCGGTTCATTCATCATCTGGATATCTGTCATTAGATTTCAATAAGTTATCCGGAGATCCTATATCCAGATAAATAGCAATTCGGTTGTCGTATTTTTTGTGGGGGCACACACAGTTATCATCTAAAATATGAAGGGTCAAGGGAAAAAATGATGAAACTCTATCTGGACTCATTTGGCAAAATAATTAAAAATAGGGTTTCAAGTCCAATTGAAACACATTGAATTGTTTAAACATTCTTTTTAATGTGAGCAATAATTCTTCTAAGTATATTTCTACATATTTTGCATTCTTGTAGTACATCTTGTGAATTAACAGATGGGACCACTAATTCGAAATCGACCAAAAATGGAGTTTTATCTTTTACTCCCATTCCCCTTCATATGTAATGGAAAACAGTCTACTTACGGAACACAAAGGATAGGATAATGAAGAATCCAAAACACAAACAGAATTTGGCACAAAGAACAGATGAATCATGCGGATATCATAGCTGAATTTACAATGCCATAAATTCGAAAGGAACCAAATAAAAATATGAATTCCGGGATAATGTTCTCAGTCATATTGCTAATAATTAAGTCCTGATTAATATATATTGATCATTTAATTTAATGAACTTTCAGTTTATCTAGTAAATGGTTATAAAGCATAACAAAACTTGATTTATTAACTGTAATGAAAAAAAAGCAAAAACAGAAGAGCTCAGGCAACACTTCCGAAAAGTGTTCATTATGGGCCAAAGGACTGCATGTGGCTCGTGCATGAAATAAATGAAGATATTTATTTCAAGTACCAATTTTATTTTACAAACATTAAGTATGTATAAAGTATGTTCCTCGTTATTGACTTCTTGATATTCATTACAACTTATATTTCTTGAATAGGATCCCGAAGACAAATGCAGACATGTCGATATGGTTCCCAGTCGTGAATGGTATAAGAACAATATTTACCGAAACCCTATGGTGCCAGGGTATAAGGGTAAGTTATTGTACTTAAGTAGTTGCTCCTTTCTGTATTTTAACGTTTTTTAACCGACTTCAACAACGACTTCAGCGGATAAACAGAGCTCTTGTGTTCGTGATATATTTATTCTCAAACCTTTGAAACATCTGTCCTCATATTTTCAAGACTCAAATGGCTCAAATGAAGAGATCAGCGGCATCTCGCACATAGACTTGTTCAGCTTTTCAAAGTCCTCTCCTCTGGGAGTTCACCATATTTAGTTAAGAACTTAGCATCATTGGCTTCACAGTCACTGTGTTCGCGATCTAGGGATAGAAGAGAAATCTATTACAGTGAACCTTTCCATAACGGACACCTCTAAATAACGGGCAATTTTAAAATCCCTGGCAGAATAACATTAATTCTTATGGAAGGCAACTCTCTCAATAGCGGACTTTCTTAATAACGGACAAGGATACCTTGATAGTGCTTTCGTTTAAAGTAGAGATATCTTTACAGCGGACAAGGCTAACGTGTAGAGGTCATTGTACGGGTTTCTGTTTAAAGTATTTTCAGATGTGAGTCGTCGTCTTATCAAGAAGTAGTGAAGGCTTAATTTGTAACCCCTCCTCCTTTTTCAAGAACGCTAAAAGTAGTCGCGGGTTCTTAGGACTCTTGACAACAATAACAACCAGCACACACAACAATAATAACAAAAACAGTTACAAGGTAAAATGAGTAACAAAACTCAAGTGAAAACAAGAATACTGTTGTATTTAAAACTCGTAACTGGTACATTAATTCAGTTTGTACGCCATTTTCTTATTTTAAGTTCTCATGGATGTTTAAGGAAAGTTTGAATGTGTATTTCTAAATAGTGGACACCTCCTAATAGCGGACAGTTTTTAAGTTCCCAACGGTGTCCGCTATTCGGAATTTTTTACACTGTACTAGGTACCAAATATAGATAAGATTTCTTCACCAAATCATTCACAATCTACGCTGCTCAGAACTGGAATTTACTGTCAAAACATTTTTAGCAATATTGAAGAGAAAAATGAAAGAAAATTGGCTGCAATTAGAACCTAAAATTCATATCAAAATGATACGTAACGACCGTTATGAGTCCTAGTGCTCACCAACGCCTTTTTAGCCCCTCCACTTTCTCTTCAGCCACGGAATGCTCTGGTTTAAGTGATACATAAAATTTCTTGTATTTGTTTACTTTTATGTTATCACTTATCAGGTTTTGTTTGTTATACTTTTTATATTGAGTTTGTATAGACCTATTCATTTTCTGTTTGTTTGTGAATAATCAATTGGCTAAAGAGTTTCAATGTTGCCAATGAATGTAGTAAAAACTACCTATGTTTGAATGTAAGGAAAATTAAGGCATCTTAGGCCTATTAGGTCATGGGGAACATATTTTGTTCAGTAGCATATTCATAGGAAGAGGCCGGGTTTCCGCCCAAAGCTCTGATTTCTTCCTAAGTTAATTTAATATTATGCATAATTGTTTGTATTTTACGTACATTTCATACCCAGATCCACCATAGACTCCTAGCATATCGGTGAACCCCTTCAACAGACCTTAACCACGGTAGCCTAAAATTACGAGAAATGACTGAAAAGTTTTGAGCCTTAGAAAAATAAAAGAAGGTAGAGTTTTCACGGATTTCTCTTCAACGCAATCCCCATAAATGGAAACAATTGCTCCAGCGATGTTGAAGCGTCTTTATCGCGCTGGAAGAGAAATCTTCAGTGACGGTTTCAAGAACAACAGATGAGATGTGGGCGTGAGCATTGTCCTGTGTAAGGTAAATTTGGGTCTCCTCTTGAAGCCCGAGGTTTCTGGTTCCCACCCACTCGATTGCGGACGTTCAACAGCAAAAATGCAACAGGCCAATATACCCCAAAATAATAACCTTACTTAATTATACAGCGTACATCCGCGATCGAATGGAAGAAAACAGGAAAATACACACTTCAATAGGTACATAAGTACAATTTACTATGGCTGATAATGAACTCCAAAACCCTAATTAAAGGAGCCGAGGCAGAAACTATATTTAACAAATTTATTGTCAACGATTGGTGCTTGGATGTTTTAAACAAAATAACAAGTGCTCAGTATTAAAAAATAACAATATTAAAATTAACTACAAATTACAAAAGGGTAGCTTCTCTTGCCCCTCACGATTTCAAAGGAACGTGAAAACACTTTCTAGTTAACAGGGTTGATTATTCGGATAATGTATCAGAACCGAATATTAACACTTCCTTGGATTTGCTTACGAAAACTTATACACATAGAAAAAACTTATAAAAATACCTGAGAGTAGAATAATGGCCTGTAGTGTGGTTCCCCTGACTGAGGCTTCATACGATCCATACAAGCGCACTGAGAAGTAGAAGAATTGGAAGGCTCCTACGATATAAAATCCAATTCGAAAAACGGTCACTCCCTTTTTCCTCACTTTCGACTTAAATAAACCATGTCATTTTACACATAGCTCACTATTAACACTCTTTAAAAATAGACATGTGTAACACACACCTCTATCAGCGACGAAATGAGCCTCATGTCCAGCCGCGCTACTACCAACCGAAGAACATGGCGACAGCCAATCAAAACAAAGAATTTCAAACGAAAAATGATGTCACTACATTGTGCCAAAATACATTTTAAACAAAAGTACTAGCAATAAAACAAACAAACAAAAGAACAAAAAATTAAATGAAATAAATAACTAGACCTCGTATCATTACACCTGATGGATGGCGACTTCTAGGTCAGCAAGCCTGGTCTCTTTTCTCGTATGTCCTCTCTCAGAGGTTTCAGTAGATCTCCGGCTATGATTTGATTCCTTCTAAGATAATCAATCAGCACCACACCATAGTAATCCCAAAAAGTTGGTGCCATCGCCTTCTCGGCTAAAGGGTGACCTTGGCTTTCTTCATGCTTCCATTTGCTTGGAGATGGAAATGATGCACGCTTCTATTGGTTGGATTGTTCTTTTGTTTCTGACTGATAGTTGATCAGTATTTTTAGCACAAAACAGCATTGATCCACTGTAGTTGACATCCATAGAGTCAACCATACATGGATCAAGTACTAGTTTTCAAAACTCTAGACCATCCACATTTCCACCAAATACCTTCTTCTTAAACCAAACTACCCTTTGTGGACCCCCGGCCACTGTTTGTGTCTTTTGGCCATGTTGAAACCACTGCCTACTTGTATCAACTTTTTAGTCCCAGTGGTTATTTGTTAACAAATCCTCAAACCATGTGGACTATCCAACACACAAGGGAGACTCGCTTTCGAGCCTGTTCTGGTATCAGGTCATGTAGCACTATTTGAAGGCGACTGAATTTGAAACCCAAGCCATGAAAAACTTTGCTGAACTGTGTTGTTCCAACCTCTGTTGACAGTACCCTATGTTTGTCATGGCATTGTCACGAATAGCGTTGAACTCTGTTAGTGGTCGACGGCCGACCTGATGCTAAATCTTCGTTAGTCTCTACGTATCAATCTACTGTCGCAAAAGTTAACTGCAACAAATACTTCCTCCATCCCCTCCTCTTCTACAAGCTCGTATGACTTGTGTCTCGACGGTTTTTTATTACACATAATCATAATCATGCCAAATTCGATGCTGGTGCCCAGTAAAGAAATATTCTAATTGAAATTTGTACTAAGCAACTGCACTATTAGGAGGACGTTCAATAAAGAATGATCATATATTTCTTATTTGCTTAAATGATTGTGCTTCGTCGTGGAAAGCGTTTTCAATCATCGTTTGTTGCCTCTATCGTTCCCTTAGGCGATACTGAACGTGTCTGAACTTGCACGGCTGCCACTGGCGTACCACTGGAAAGAAAGAAATGAAACTATTAGAACATATACCTTACACATTAAGCTAACAATGCAACATAACATTAAATTTGTGTACAATAAATTATGCGAATTAAAAAAATATATGATCATTCTTCATTGAACAGTACATAGATTTTTAGACTCATGTTGCATCACACAACTTTCTACGAAGTCGAAACATCTGTCACATCTTCACTGTAATTTTTTCGATCTATTTCTTTCCCAAAACTTGTTGTAAATATTTTTAATGTCAGCATGATTTTTTTAACCTCATTAATTTATGCAGTAAAATTTTCATCACAAAGTCGTTTCTTGATCCGAGAGTTCACAAGAAAATGCCGTTTTTTATTCTAGTTTCAGTAATTCTAAAAGAGATTTAATCCTCAGATACGTGAATCCTCGGCCAATTTTCTTCAAAGCGCTAACAAAATGCCCGAATGTTTTACGCACCTTATGTGTAACAGATACATATTCTGTGGATCAACAAGAGAATCGAACAAGAGTAAAAAATAATAAATTTATGAATCGGAAAATAAAAGCGTGGGTACTCTTGCTTAACTTACCCTAAAATCATAATATCTAAGAGCACCCACGCTTTTATTTTCTGATTCATAAATTTATTATTTTTTACTTTTTAGTCCATTTTTCTTTGCTTAAAAAAGCGTGTTTTTTTTTAAAAAAAAAACATTTTTCAATTTAATTTTTTAATTTTCTTTTCAATTCATTTATAACCAGGGCTCGAAATGCACCAGAGCACACCGGAACCTAGTTCCGGTTTGTGAACATGTAGAAGTCTCCTATTCCGTCTCGTCAATATAGTAATAATAGAAAAAAAAGGATAATAGCATGTCCCAAGGTAAAGCGTTCCGTCTCGTGAAATCATTCACTTCGAGCCCTGCCTATAACTAGCTCATAGGCAGCACTTCGAGATGTAAGAACATATTAAAACACAGAAACTGTGTGTGATGGTGAATTTCTGATTAGAGATTCGAATTCAGTGTTCAGAAGTACTTATAGAACAGTTAATTTTATTCCGATCCAGCGCCGTGAAAAATAAATACTTTAGAACAATTAATTTTATTCTTGGGACAAAATCTTGATTTACCAGTTAATGAGGAATATCATGAAAAGCTGCTGCACCCACACGTAAATCCAGATTTCATTAAAATGCAGGAAATTAAATATATAACATAATGTACTGATCTTATGCAAACACAGAAAAAGACACAGTGATAGATAATATTAGGAAATTTTCTTGTGCCTTCATGACTCTCTTTACGTGAGGAAACCAATGAATAATGTAAAGAAATTTCTCTGTTGACAGGAAATTATTAAAAGTTTCGATGAGAGTATCCATTCACTGGAGGGAATTATTGTGCCTTTAAAAGTAAGCCAATAAATAATTATAATTTTATGTAATAAATTTGAAAGAATAAGTATACCGCACTCATAAAATAAAACCATAGTAAAACATCAGTTGTTTGTTTACTTACGTTAGAAATAAAGAAAATTGTGGTAGATTTGCCCTCCCTTACCCTTGGATCCTTGGTTCTGCACCCCTGGTACGATGCATATATCAGTCTACCGCTAGAAACTGTAAGCTTCAAATTTCATTGTTATATTATTGTTATATTTTTTTTTCAGGAATTGTACCTGGAAACATTGAAGAGTTTGGAGAGCGCTATGCCCTAACAGCCGCAGATGCTCTGAAGAAGTTCGAGGGTTTTCAGTATGATAGAAGGAAAGCAAAACGAGAGGTAATTAATTTATTTAGTTTCTATATCAAGCATCCTTATATATGTATTTACACAGAACCTTGATTGTAATTTTGAGATTCTTGCATTGTTTTTCGACTGGACTACACTGTCTGCACTGATGTGTAAGGAAGTGCAGAAAACTATCAATAGATATGATATCACAAACTATATTTGTGCAAACTGTTTGGTTGAACAGGTAGGTGTAAGTTTCCTTTTTCTGGCACGTGACGCCATTTACAATATTTTCTCTCACACATATATATTTAGAAGAAAGCGTTTGTTCTAGAATACCGAACGTGTGCTTGCACTGGCCACTCGAACGCGAGAGTATACACCAGCCCATGAGATATATCTTGTTCGCACAAACCTACGATGTTCCTTCAACCTTAGTTCGGTCCTCAAGTTAATTTTGCTCTTACAATTATTTAATCTCTAAGGATAAGATGTTTTGGCCAACTTTGTTTGTATCTTGCTATCATGATCATATTGACTTCTGAAGATCCATGCCCTAGTTGTGATTCATCTCAGAAGATTTTATCTATTTAATATATGTTTTATTGGCTGGATTCAATACATTGGTCTAAGAAGGACTGTCACACTGAGTTACTCTATAATGTTTCATTATATTATTAGGAGGATTGAACAAAAAACCGTAGCTGCCGATACGTGCTGCGAACATGTGAGAAAATACTGAAAGAGTAACAACATTTTAAGTTTCCACTTCGCCGCCTGAGTTTAGCGTGTCACGTGTGATACACTCTTCACATAATATCATTATGTCAGTTCTAAATGAATGGTCACTAGAACAAGCTTTTGTATGGGCTGCAACATTTCTTCTGCAGGCAAGAAAGGTATAAGTAAATAAATGGTTGGAAAATAACGGACTAATATACCGTACTGTATGAAGTCAGACGTGAACTACCACAAGTTGCTGATACTATTCATATTACTTTCATTTGAATGAACACTAATTAATTCACTACGCAGAGGTGAATCCACACAACTTCTTCATACTATTCACATGAGGACTCTATTATACGAGTAGCTGGAGTTACCAGGTAAATAAGGTCACTCACGCGCAGTGTTTAAATTGCATGAAAATTCCTACCGGAACGATATTATTATATAAAAAACAGTCATTATTTCGTTATTGCAACTTTTTGGTAGGATTTCTATAAGCCTTTATTCCAAAACCTCACTAGTTATTAAGAGACCTCCTACCCCTGCTCCATTTTTAATATTTTTAAAAAATATTTCAAAATCTAATGGCAGTATCAAGAGATTTTCGAACATAGTTCCACAAAACACTAGTCAATATGATGTTACGGACTTCGAGGTGTTAGGAATTGTGAGTAATTCGCCATCGAAGACTATTCAATTGAAGGCTTGCATTAGTCATTAAGATCAACGGAGGACGATATCTCGAGTCGCTACCATTGTATTTCATAGTAATTTGTAAGTACTACGGAACTACGTTCTGAAATTTATGATACTGCTATTTGATTTTGAAATATTTTTAAAAATATTTAAATAGTGGGGACGGGCTTAAAGAGACCCCTTAATAGGTATTTAACTAACTCTATGGATTACGGAACTCGTAAGTACATCGCCGTTGAAACAATCGTTAGTCAGTGGATTCTATCCTGGGCAATCTCAAGCCAACTTTCAGCATGGATATAATAGGTATTACTATTTTTCAAGAGGGTTACTACGCACATGGTACAAAGATCTCAGGGTGTATCTTAGTGGTATGGTTCCAAAATTACATATACGTATCATAGTAAATATCTTTAGAAATAATATCTTCAATTAGATATAAGATAGGAGGCGGCAATTTCGTCATGCCAAGCTTTATTTAAAAAAAAACGAAGAGAGTTGTTTGCTTTATAAGATAGGGTGATATCAAGACTTGAACACAGTTATCAACCTCCGTGAGGAAGAAAAGGAAAGCCTTGCAAAACATGAAATTGCAAACATCATGCACGCAATATCGCCGGTTTGTTTTCGAAACTGTTTGTAAATGTAAAATAGAAATATAATGTGTGTGTGTTACTTTAACATTGATTAATGAACAAGAGACAACTATTTGAGCAGCTATTATTAAAACATTTCAGTTAAATATTAATTTTCGCTTGTATTAATTGACAGAATATATTAAAATAAAAAAATCATTTTCTCAATAGTTTACAATACTATTTGTCCAAAGTAATATCTAGCACTCCAACTAAAATAATTATAAATTGTCTTCAACAATAAAAAAAGCCCTTCTTTGCGCATGTAGAAATAGTAAGCACTAATACATTTCCAAAACGTGGCGTGAACACCACTAACACAGACATCTCACATAGGAACTGCCTGCTGTGTATGATGCACAATAGCTTGAACATTCCTGTAAACTACGTGGGATAAAAATCAAATTATTAATAATTAAAAAATTCGCATCTACTTACAGCAGCAAAAGTTAGATGGATACTGTGTTTTCCCTCACCACTGACTACACCAAGCATGCATATTACCGAGAATTTTGCGAGTATAAGGAAAAAACTTTTCGTGCGATGTTTGGCCTAACACAATTACCATCTTTCGATTCTCCTTTAAAACAAAGAGAATAGGGGTGGGTGGCAGATTTGCAAACATGGCAAAACTGCCGCCACCTACCTTAGTTCTTGGTTCTTATTCAGTAGATCTATTTACAAACGTGACTGTAACAAAAGGCACTTTCTTTTACAGTAGTTTCGACATTGAATTATACGCACCATTTTCAACCTTAGATTGCTTGCTCATACATCCAATGCTTGTAGCCGCTGTTCTTCCCTTCGATAACCAGGATTTAACATACCGGTATGGTTCAGGTCAAGAAACTATAACTAACACTCCCGTAAGTGTTCTTATATAGTGGTTGACAGCGATTAACGTTTAAAACCTCACTATTTCTTTCTATGTTATAACGTTTAAGTTCACTGCAAACAGTAGTTCTGTTTGTTGTCCTACTAGACAACACATCTCATTTATGGCTGATGACAATGTTCGTTCTCCCGCTTCCTTCCCTATCCTGACCCACGTCAGCCCAAATGTCAACCTATACCATGCCGAGGAAAAGGATATCGTAAACTTTCACAATTGGTTTTGGAAGTGAGTGACAAAGGGGATTTATGGTCCTTGTATTCGGCGACAGAAACAAGAGGAGAGTATATTCTTTCTAGTTTTCGAGAAGTTATAGTTAATTTTTTTCTTTTTCGACTGAAAATGTGCGCTTACGCTACCCTAACGAAAAGTTTTTTTTACTGGTTTACTCAGGCAATTTCCTTCTTTTCCATTCAGTATTTTCAATCTGGGGAAAGATCGCGTCCTTTAATCCCATCACCCCCAACAATACCAATATAAATCCTGCTTACTTTGAAAAAAGTGATTTCAAGCTGGGAAGCGTTTTGTCCTCGAGCCCTCTATCCAATCATGTAGCTCCTCCAACGTTGTCGATTCATGTTTCCGTGGTAAATGCCTAATATGACACTTTTCAAGGATGAAGGGTAGCGCGAAACTGGCGACTCTGCGCGAAAGTGAGTTGCTCAGGTGAATCCTCTTTTAATTTGAAAACAACTGCAGTTTTCTTCACTGCGCACAAATGATTTGAAAGGAATTGATTGGGTCCCATGGAGAGGTCGTAATTTTATTACTCTGGAAAGAGAAAGAAAGATAATGAAATAAGTTATAAACAAAGGTTACTGTGCAGTCAGTCATTCTAGCTGGGTTTCTCTGATTTCTAGTACTGCCAGCGAAAGACGAGGACACACGAGCAAAACATTCCCCTTCAAATAGTAGCGACGCTGAATTTAGGATGAAGGTCGCTGACAACAATTCTGGTATTTCGTACTTATAAATCAGTGTATATACCGCTATGAAAATTTTAACGGAAGGAGAGCTACAGTTAAACTGTAAGTTCTTAATGTTCTTTACGAGGTTTGGTTACGCTATATTTAGTTTGAGGCCAAAAAGTATTCTTACAGGAACACAGTTCCGGTTCAATATTTCTTTATACAACACCACTCCGGACCGTTTCGGCTCACTTTCAACACTTTTCACGCGGCTGGAAAGTGGCGCAGGAACTTAAAATGTTCACATTTCCACCGTTATTTACACGACTTCTAACATAATGCACCTACCATGTGGTGTGTAGACTAAGCGGTGATCCCAGAAAACATTTCCCAAACAAGCTAAAAATTGCTGAAATTATTCTCTAACACAAGAAAGGAAGTATTACAGATATGCAGAATTATCGTCCCATTTCTATTTTGTCAGTATTTTCAAAAATATTTGAATACGGGATGTTGATACGTTTAAATAAATTTCTATCTACACACAAGTTGATTTCTCTTCGCCAGCATGGTTTTCAAGAGAAAAAAATCTATAGACACGGCACCCTTTCACTCCATAAAATAGTTTCAGATACCTTAAATAAAAGCCAGCATACCATAGGTGTATATATACATTTTTCTATTACATTTAACAACGTGCATCACTTGACTTTATTAACGAAACTATATCAGCACGATATTAGAGGTGTATATGATTGGTTTTTATCGTACTTGAGTAATAGAAAGCAAATAGTGCAAATCTCTGGGACCGTTGATGAGAGAAGCATGACATTCCATTCGTCAGTGACTGAAATTAGCAACGGTGTTCCTCAGGGCTCTCTTTTAGGGCGTATATTATTTCTATAGTAAATTAACGATTTGTGTCAGTTCATAGATTCCGAAAATGTAGTTTTGTGCGTTGTTGATGTAAAAGTTTTAGTAACTAGAAACACTCATCAAGAAGCAGAAAGTAACTAAAAATCAATGATTACGAGATTAATAGAGTGAGCTTCAATAAACTCTCTGAACATAAATGTAGATAAATAAAAAACCCTATATTTTCATCTTTCTCACCGAGCGTTTATGTTTCCGCGCATAATAGTAAATTCTTTAAGTCTGTAATACGCTTCTAAAAGCAGATTGTTAGGTGTAACTATAAACGAAAAGCTAAAATGGTATGATCACATTCTCGAACTTAATAAAAAAAAACTGAATGGTGTCTGCATCGTCATGTATAGATTACAATGTACAGTCTCCCGAAAAACTCTGATTTCATTGAATTACGCAAGATTCTATGCTCTTATTAGCTTTGGAATAATATTTTTGGGTGTATCATCTATTAGTATAAATATCCTGTCTCGTGTAATAGAGACATTGAAGAGTCTTATGTATCACAGATCACTACAAAGACGAATTTATATAAACAGAAGAATTCAAATCACAATCAACATAATCAATTAAAATGAGTAGACGAACTTAGAAAGAGACATACACAATAGTGTGTGCTCGACTAATAAGACAACATATTTCGCTTGTGGTGAGGATTTCGGACTTTTCTCGGTCAAAGAGTGTAGCTGAGTACACCATATGGGGTATAAATAACCCAACATGAACAATATACAGTATATAATAATGATGATTATATGGACATCCATTCTTTGATTTTTCTAAACGTAACGACTTATTAGTTGGCAATTTGTCCCCTGACGTAATAGCTTTAAGGCGACAATCTTATGTTAAAAAAAGGTGTCTTGCTCATCAGGGATAGAACCGTGGATACCAGACAGCTTTGGATGCACATGGCATGTGACGTCTGTCCCGTATCCTTGTAACAGTCAAGCAACACTGAGACAATCGAAAACTCCTTCAATCAAGAAGCACCAGGAAACATATACACCAACATCAATAATGTTCCTTAATGTTAAGTTCTATGGGATTAGGGAACTCACGAAAGTCTGACACAATGTCAGAGGGTCCTGCGTTTGCTCTGGGCTCATGATTTTGAAATTGGACGATGGAGGACTGGCAACGGTTAGTTCGGTTCAATGAGTCTTGTTACCATGTGTTCCTGGACGAATGGAGTGATCGATTGTGGCGCAGACATGATACAAATGCGAAAATTGGTTCTCTTATGTAGACGTCGTGAACAAATGTACATTTTAAAACTTATATGCATGTTTTAAAATGATAAACTAAACTACACACTTTAATATTAATTTAATTATCAATTAACTGAGTTGACAATTAGCTGAGCTTAGCTGACAATACAACGTCTAATCTATTTAAAGAGAGCACCAGAGATCTTTGAGAACATTATTTTCATATTCTCAATCTTTTCTTCTGACCAAAAACTGTTTTTTATGTATTTTTGTCCATATTTACTTTACGTAGTAACATAACCAATTTATTTTATGTAATAACATAACCAAAGGTAAAAATTATAAATAACACACGGAAGTATATTGGGTTGGTGCGAATGAACTTACCGCTTTGACGCCTGGTGGAAAACGCACCTCAGCAACACAGCACAGGGATCGACTGAGGTCACACGTCTAACGTTACAAACTTTGTATACGTCCAGCAAACATGCTGGAATATCCAGACAATCAGAAGGAAGTGTGTTGGTTGAACAGGGTCATATGAAAGTGCACCATGGAGAATACACAATTGCGAGTGATTTTCTTTATGAATTCAAACTGAAGCATTCTGCACAGCAAGCTGCAAAAATGTTAACAGTGCATTTGGAACAGAAATGGTGAATGAACGCACCATTCGCCGTTAGTTGGTCAAATTTCGTTCCGGTGACACAACATTGCACCGACCAACATAATGTTCGGATGAGCTGCTCAGGAACGCCGTGCAAGTGGATCCTCGGAACAGTGTTGGTGCCATTGTAGTTAGTCATAAAATGTACGACCCGGTGAACCGATCTGAAAATTAATCCGGTGAGTCGTTTCAGCTCTGGTCACAGGTACCTCTACAACTTTTCAGTAGCTGTGTCTCTTTTGTGAAGTAATTTATTTCCACCATATCTAATGCAGTTTTTCTTTTAATAGAGACACCAGTTCCGTGTTTAGTGTAGAACGCGGTGGGTGAGATGCTAGTTATATTTGGCGTGGTAGTCATTTGAAATGGACTTATGTCCCTTCCACTACTTAATGCTGAGATACTTCTTTTTCTGTGGTGTGTTCAAGGCTCTTCGGGTTCATCTAATTGATCTACGTAGGGAATTGAATGTCTCTAGTTGTTGTTATTATTTGCAGAGGATTGATTTGCGTTAGTTTTAAGTTACAGGAAACACATTGGTAGTAGTGTCATAATATACTACTTTTTTAATGTTTTAGTTTAGCGTTAACTTGTACTTTTCTAACCAATCACAGATTAAAGTGCCGCATGGCCATGGGCGCCCATCTTGTGGTTTTCAGAGGGGGCAAGGATAAAGCGACAGTTTTTCAGTGATTTAGTAAAAGTTATCAACAGGATAACCACGAAAATATTTTCAAAATGAAGGGCGCAAATAGAACATTATCATGAAGTACATTAAATTAAAGTATACTGGAAGTTGATTGGGAATGCTTAAAAGAGTATAATAATGTTAATGACTTAGTAAACTTAATGTATTATTTATGAAATATTTGTCGAATGTATCTCCTGCAAAAAAACTCTGTCCCAAAGTATCCGTGCTGGTTTACTAAAGACATTATTAGGAAACTCAAAGTTAAAACAATTTATCATATAAAGTCTAAACACAAAATTCAAATAATATCAATAATGATCCAGGTTAACTGTGGAAATTTATTAAAAACAAAACAAAACATCTTCCCCCGAATATATT
>JAGDQP010002144.1:0-10636 GCA_022664845.1 Lepisma saccharinum
TATAGATATAGATAGATAGAAAGAGAGAGAGAAAGATAGTAATGATGAAATGACGAGCCTGTGATTGACATAGTCTGAAGGTATAATACTCTATTTACCATAGAGTAGATTTTATAACTCTATGGTATTTATATATACTGGCTGAAGTTTTGCAGTTTTGTCCTAACTTCAACCAGGCGAATATTGGGATGGTATCTTAATACAGCCGTGACCGCTACCTTCTCTTACCCTTTCTCGGTTTGAACCAGAGTTGCCCAAAGGCCATAATGATTTAAATTTATATATATATTTATGTACAGTATTATAGCACCTAACTTGTGCTCGCCACCATACAAAATTTCCTGGAAGAATCATTGGGAAAATTTAATGAAGCCCAGCCGAAGTTATATCATTTTAGGAATAAATCCTTGTGACAAGGGGCTGATTGGTCACTTTTAGAAGGACTGTCAGTACTAATAAATTTCATCCATTTGGTACCGATCTCTCCTGTTTCAGTGTCTAAAAAGTTGACATTGAAATTTTCGTATCTTATTTTATTTAGGCAACTTAAAGTTTAAATTAAAAATACATTGTAACTGCAGTAAGAAAAACAAAAGTTAACTCGCATGACTCGCAAAACCTAATTTAAAAATAGACAATTTTGCGTAATGTTCACAGGTGCAATGTACTGCACAATAATTTTGCCTTGATTACATATGATTTCGTATTTACCGTACAAGGGGCTGATTGGTCACTTTTAGAAGGACTGTCAGTACTGGTAAGTTGCATCCATTTGGTATCGATCTTTCCTGATTCAGAGTGTCTGAAAAGTTGACATTGAAATTTTCGCATCTTATTTTATTTAGGCAACTTTAAAGTTTAAATTAAAAATACACTGTAACTGCAGTCCAAAAAAAAAAGTTAACTCGCATGACTCGCAAAACCTAATTTAAAAATAGACAATTTTGCGTAATGTTCACAGGTGCAATGTGCTGCACAATAATTTTGCCTTGATTACATATGATTCCGTATTTACATCTCTGAGTTAAAGCAAAGCGCCCTCGTCCTTCAACTACTTAAAAAAGTGTTTATAGATTCGTTCTAGATATAGCGTATTGATTGTTTACAGGCTCGCGTGATGGTGGCGGTTGGCGAGTGAGCTTACATATTTGCTGTAGTGACGTCATTGTAGGTTCTAAATGGAAACTAGGTGAAGCTTGCAATACCGGTGGAAAAACATTAAAGGAAGCAATTTTGGTAAGGTGAGAATGTGATGTGATATGGTGTTACGACAGTGTTACTGTAGTGGATTCTTATTGGTAGTGGTGAATAAATTTTTGTGCTGAATAATCGAATTTGATGAAATACCAGATGAAACATCAGAATCTGGTACACATGGAAGTTTGCTAGCAGACAAGTTACCATTTGTTGTCAAAAGTAGGCTACGATGTTTGTGGTACACGCCGGCCTTCACTGGAGCAGTGTGATATATTTTGCATTATTAACCTTTATACAAATGTTTCAATAAGTTATATAAGTTTGTAGTTGAAAGGGCAGTGCATTTTGTGTATTAATGATATGGAAAATAGTGATAGTGATCAGCTCATTCTGATTCAGCAGTGTATCCTTTTAAATACGAATGAAAAGTGTTTCGCCCTAAAATACACGCCCCTTTTCTGTAAGGACAGTTCAAGTACTTCTAAAAAGACTTTAAGCGGAAGTTTAGTTACTGCTATTCTTGCAGTTATTTGGATTGCCTTTAACTTGCATAACACCTAGTTTCTGGAACTATAATATTGGGTAGGCTACTACTACCGCGGTGAACCAGCCACCTAAATCGAGAAGGTTGGGTTAAGTCAGGGCCATACTTTACAAAAACAACTCCAAAGGTACCAAGGCATTTTTGTATACGTTATTTATAAGTGATAAATAACGTATACTTAAATGATTTTGCAGGTCTTTTAGGTGAGAAAAATAAAAGTAGATCCAAAAAATATCTGATACCTAAATACTGTACAAAGGCACTTTCCGAGAAAAAAAATATTGTGAAGTGTATCTCGTAAAGTTGAACCGAAGTGAGATTAATTTATATAAGCCATTAATAAATAGGCTTAGACCAGTATCTGTGAATACGCACTTCACTTGATTACTTTATCCATAATACCGGATATATTAAAACCGTCTGTTTTTCTGTATCCTATCTCCCTTAGCCTATTGTGCTTTGAGTTTTCAAAGATGAATACATAGATACCGTTAAAACTAATCAATATAGGTCGGATTCAATTTACTTTATCTGCTCCAAACTTGAGCCAGTTACTGACCAATATTATACGCTCTGTAGATTTTTTTTTAAAATCAATTCTCTGACACTTCCATACGCACAACCCGATAGGTAGCGACAGAAAGTCTGTTACGGAAAAGACACTATTATAATTAATTCGTAAAGTACACACTCCACTAATTGATTCGAAGCAAGATATGGTGATACGCGGAGGAATACTAATGGCGTAACACTCAGATGGCATTTTTTAAAGCTTTCTTTTACTGTTTATAAGTTGAGCTGAGGTAGGTTAGGCTTTTTGTACCCGTTTTGAAATTTTACACAATCAGTTACTCCCAATCCTCACCCATAGCGGAAGCTCATATAGTCTCACGTATATCTAAGTCTTTCACTCTTATTACAGTGCTTCATTACATTAAAACTTGATTTAATTTGTATTTCAACCGTGCTACACACCTTAGCATTAGGTTTCTCCCGTAACTTTTACTTTTTGGAGTAGAGAAAGTTAATTTTACCCTAGATTTCTTTTAAGTTCGGCCATCATAGGTGGTAGCTCTGAGTAAAACCTATTTATTTCATCAAGTTACTATGTGAGTCTAAGTCTGGGACTTTGTGTGACACGATTTTGCCTTCACTGGCTCCGTTGTGTTTATTTCATTTAATTGTAGTGGTTTCTTAACATGTTTAAAAATTCAGGAAAACATTGTTTACTGCAGCGACGATGTTTCAGTGCATTTTAACGATTTGTTTGAACATTGTTAGCACTCACCGATCTCATCTTTTTTGGCTTCGTAGTAAACCATAATCCAAAGTACTTATAACGAAAAAAGATTGTATGGCCTAAGTGTGAGTCATGCATCGTCCCTTGCCATGTCATCTATTATTACATAAAAGCTAAATATTCAAACCGTATCTGTAAACAGATTTACAAGTAGCACATAAAATATTTGTTATTAACGTCATTTAAAAAAAAAAAAGTCTCGAAGGTTGGTTCTTAAATTTGAAATTTCAGTCGCTTTCGTTTATTAGTTTAAGACTGCATGATCATGTAAAACATTACTTCATGTTGTATGAAAAGAGCTGCGATTTGTTGTTCCTTCATTACAGTAGGTTAGGTTAGAGTTGGCTCTGTTAAATTATGTTATGTACTGTTAAAATTCCTTTGCAACGAAAGCTATTATAAAGAAATTCCCGTTAGAACGAATATCTTCGAAATTCCCGCTGAATGCTTGTTCTAAAATACAATGTTTATTACAAAGAGTTTTCGTTATAACGAAATAAAATCGCGGGTTCTGTTAAAATTCGTTATAACTGGATTTTACCTGTATTAATTCGATCAGAGGTACGAATATAGGAGGGTAATTTCATACCATATTGACTGGTAGTCCCAAATCGATCATCTCTGATTTTCATAATTTTTATATGAACTAACCTATCAGATACATATAAAGTTGTTCTATAAAACTTAAGAAAGTATTTTTAAAGTGGGTATCAAGAAAAATGTCAGTAAATTAAGCAATAAATAGGCAAGTTTGACAATCTGTCGTCAGCAAAATATAAGAAATATAAGTGTGAAATTAGCCGTGTCTCCACAACATTTAGTTCAGTGCTAAACTTCTAACAATTTTAGATTATAATTTTGATACTATTCCAAGTTAAATTGACAGAACTAGCATTTCGACTAGCACATAAGTTTAGGTTAAGTTGAATATATAAAGGTATTAGTGTTCTAAGTAGAACTGTGTAGACTTGTGTAAAGTAGACAGTGTAGAATGTGTTAAGTTGAAGTTTACACTGCTCTAGCACTTCTTGGGAAAGCAACTTCTCTAATTGTTGTTTGGTTTTGAAGTACTCAGAGTGTTCTACGAATTCTTTTATTACAAGCAGCATTGAAAGAGCAGATTTGACTAATAAGTTTGTAAGTTGTCGTGACAGTACTTGGATACTAATTGTTCCATTGCTGATAGTTCTAAAGTTGTTCCATCCATTCTATTGTATAACCAATGAAAGTGTGTCTTCCAAATGTTTGTCACTGGTTACCGGCCTGGGAGAATTTTTTTTGATTCATTCAGCTATTACGGCTTCTACCCTGAAGAGGCCCATCTTAGATTTGGCTCTTTCCATTTAAATTAGAAGTAAGTTGTGTGACGTGTTTCCTTCTATGAAATGTGATAGTGTTGTATTTATCTTACCTTGAAACATATAAAAGTTACTGGTCTTCAAAGTTGGTTGCAAGAATTTTAGAGCACAGGCACAGTTCGGAACCTTTTATTATTATTATTATTATAGCTACAGCAATCTAACATCGACTTAAACTTTTCGCATTGAATTTTTTCTCAACTTGGACTTAAAAGTCACTGATTTGCAGCTTGTGTTGTGTTTTCAACGAAGTAGGATTAATTTTTGCACTTGTTCGAAGGAGTGGCTTCCCCGTAAGGCAAAGAAAATTTAGTGCCCTTACTTTATATAAATTTGAATTTATTTAAGGCATTTAGGTAGTTCCGTTTTAAATAGAACACTTATACCTTTATATATTCGTTTGTATATAGTGTCGAGCTCATTCTCTCTTTGTAGGCATGTCTGTTATCATCAAAATGTATACTTCCTAGAATTATTGTCAACTCGGGTTGCTTATTAAAGAAACTTTCTTATATTCCTTGAAATAAATTGGATGTGGGTCTATCAATAATTAGAGATTTTGCGGGGAGGTGGTTTACTTTCTTTTGTGTGTGTGTGTGTGTGTGTTACTGGTTTCCCACCGGGCGCCGCCCCAGGTGGTGGATAGGGGAATGCCGACCAAATATGGTGTGTACCGGAAATAATCCGGGGAGGATCAAAACCAGTACTGCTGCCTTGCAGTTAGTAGAGGAATCTACAAAGGCTAGGGAAAGATAACCCCGAACAAAAATATGGTGAGGGGAAGCAGATCACCATTACCACCATGAGGCTGAAGATGAATGACATCGGCAAGGCTCAGAGATGGACAGAGGACGACCTTTTGAATGTCTACTGCGAGGTCGTAGAGCTGACAACTCTACACCGCTAAAACATGTCAAGAAATAGTAACAGATGGTTCATGGATTCTACTGGGCTAAAATATTCCGGAGGTAAACTAGTCCCTCATTCAGATCTCCGGGCGGGGACTGCTTCGTGGGGGCTCCAAGAACAGGATTAAGAAAGACCTTAGAATGGGAACGTGGGACGTACGAACATTATACCAAACGGGCGCTCTTCAGGTGTAGCGAGACCGAGAAGTACGAGCTGGAATATTAGCGATACAAGAAGTTCGGTGGGAGGGTCAAGATAGGATCCGACAGGGCAAGTACACTTTGTACTACGGGGGAACACAGTCTCACGATTTCGGAACAGGATTCCTCATTAAGAACAGTATCCTTCAGGCGGTTCCGAATATAGAGTTCGTAAACGAAAGACTATTGTACGTTACGATATGTACTCGATGGGGCAACACGGTTTTATTAAACGCCTATGCTCCGACAGAGGGGGCTACTGATAAGGACAAAGATATATTCTACGATGAGCTAGAAAGGCTGTTTGACCGAATGCCGAAATTTAATTCGAAAATTGTGTTTGGTGATTTCAGTGCAAAGGTAGAGAGGGAAGAAAAATATAGACCTACTATAGGCAAATACAGCCTTCACGGAAAGACCCACAGCAATGCAGAAAAACTGATAACTTTCGCGATTTCGAAAAACCTACTGGTAAAGAGCACGTACTTCGAACACAAATACACATGGGTATCTCCGGACGGCAAAACTCTCAACAAGATCGATCACATATTAGTAGACAGACGAAGACACACCAAAATAATAGATGTTAGGTCGTACAGAGGAGCGGAAGGTGACACCGACCATCAATTAGTGATCACAAAAGTCAGGGAAAAGTTATGCAACGCGAGCAGGGAAAGCGAGGGCTCAAAACAACTAAAATTCGAAGTTAAACGATTAAATAATCCGAGCATAAAAGCAGATTACCAACTCGAACTCTCAAATAGGTTCGAAATCCTAGCCGACTCGAGTAATAATAATGATGATACTAATAATGAAATTGATGTAAATAAGATGTAGGAGGCAATTCGTAAAACAGTTAAGAGTGCAGCGAAGGAACGTGTAGGTGAGAATAAACAACAGAAAAACAAACCTTGTTTTGATGAATGCCTTAAGCCTCATGAACGATAACAAGCCAGGCAACGATGGCTAAGTAATAAAAGCGAAGCAAATACCAACCACTACAGTAACGCGATACAAAATGCCACAGTCGGGTTCAGAAACAAAAAGCGAGAATATCTGACGCAGAAGATTCAGGAGTTTGATGAGAACGGAAGACAAATAACATACGAGATCTATACAAAGGGGTAACCTCGTTAAGAAAAGGTTACCAGACGTAGAAATGAAATGAACGTGGAGATCTTCAGGCGGATCCCAATAAAATTTTCGGTGTGTGGAAAAGTTATTTCGACAAACTTCTTAATGTATACAACAGTGAAAAACCGAGTAATTTGAAATCCATATCGCAGAACCGTGGATTCCCGAACCTATTGAGATCGAAATGTCGGTAAAGAAATTGAAAAATTTCAAATCACCAGGAATAGACAATATTTCAGCCGAATTAATTAAATCAGAATAAACGGCAGTAATCAAGGAACTACATCAATTGATAAATGCTATATGGAGAAAGGAGGAGCTCCTAAAGGAATGGAAAACCTCAATAATAGTTCCGATTTACAAAAAAGGCGATAAATCGGACTGTAATCATTACCAGGGAATCTTGTTACTTGCAACCTGTTACAAGGTATTAAGTAATATTCTGCTAACACGCCTAAGTGTGTATACGTAGATGAAATAATTGGAGATCACTAATGTGGACTTTAAAGAAATAGATTCACGTTGGACCAAGTTTTCGCCTTGAGACAAATTTTGAAGAAGTAATGGGAATACAATGGGACGGTTCACCAGCTGCAGCTGTTGATTGATTTTAAGAAAGCATATGATTCTATCAAAAGGGAAAAGTTATACAGTATCCTGATACTATTTGGAATTTAAAAAAAAAAGTTTAACTAGTGAAGATGTGTCTCAGCGACCCCATAAGCAGAGTACGGATAGGTAATAATATGTCAGATAGTTTCAAGATTCGCAACGGATTGAAACAAGGTGATGCCTTGTCACCACTACTGTTTAACTTTGCGTTAGAATATGCGATTTAAAAAATTAAAGGGGACAAGAAGGGACTATCATTGAATGTTTTGAATCAACTGTTCGTATACGCGGATGATGTAGATTTAATAGGGGACGATATAGATGCACTACAAAGCAACACCTATGTCTTAGTAGAAGCGTGCAATGAGATAAGTCTACAGGTAAATAAACATAGATAAAACAAAATACATGATAACAAGCCGAAACACAAGGAATGAAGGAAATGAAAACATAAGAATTAGGGATGAGGCTATAGAGAAAGTAAACACTTGGGAGCATACGTAACAAGCAAAAATGAGGGGTTCACGGAAGAAATAAGAAGTATCGGGCAACTCATGTTTCTATTCAGTCCAAAAACTTTTAATATCAAGGAAATTGAAAATATACAGAACGGTTATTCTGCCGGTAATACTTGACGGTTGCGAAAGTACGACCCTAGTAGATGAACATAAATTACGTGTGTTTGAAAGTAAGGTTTTGAGAAAGATATACGGGACGAGATGACTGAAGAGTGGAGGAGACTGCATAATGAAGAACTTCACGGGCTGTACGGTTCACCAGATGATGTAAAAATAATGAAATCGCGACGACTAAAGTGGGCAGGCCATGTAGCTCGGATGGGGGAAAACGAAGATTATATTCTATCCTGGATGGAAGGAGATCATTGGGAAGACCGAGACGTCGTTGGGAGGACACTATTAGAAGATATCTTCGAAAAGTAGTTGTTCGTAATGAAAACTGGCTTGATATTGCCCAGGATAATGACGAACGTTTGTTACTGCAGCGATGAACTTGCGAGTTCCAGACGCCATAGAGTTAATTAGTTACTTAGTGTGTGAAGGTGAACGTGATGTAAAAGTACCTGCAATTAGTTTGTATGTTATCAGCTCGAACTGTGTTTTTTTTTAATTAAAGCAAAATAATGTCTTTTCATCTGAAGGTCATTTATTACTAAAAATAATTTTAGGGAAAGTTTTTCCGCTATCTTTCGTGTAACTTTAGCTACGGTATTTATTTCAGTCATTAAAAATAAGTTATTGTATGCTGTGTAACTAACGTAAATGTTGTGGTGCTCGTATACAATTTTAACTTACATTAGTTTGTGATTCTGTCGTGATAGGTGATTGAATATGCTTGTTTAAATGTTTTAAAATAGTTGCTCCATCACTATGGAACCGAAGATCTTGATTTACAATCAGGTGTCTTATCGTCTATGCTGCACAAAACTTCACAGTTTGGGAAATACGTTGAAATATTCGTCGTTCGCCCAGTAGGGAATTGAACCTCTGATTTTCTAGTTGTCTTTTGATGCTCTGTTAATTATGCTACCAAGCGACACGATCAAATTCTGTGCATTTTCCAACTAATGTTCATACGTCTGTTGTTAGGGTTGGTGTACCTAATGTTTATGTAGCCAGCATACGAAATTTCAAAGACAGCGATATGTTGAACGTGGAGCATTCAACAAAGTGTCGAGCACAACTCTTTATTTTTAACGTGCATTTTATTTTCTCAGTCTGTTACTGCAATTTTCCTTGTTTCGCCCGGTCATACCTAATGAATGTCTGTACTTGCTGCTTTATGGCTAGGACCACTACTTACTCCCAACAATAAAGTAACAATTAATGATAAAGAAGGGCCGTAGCGTAAGATGTTTGTACATTCCATAAATATAAATTTTTTAACTGTCACAGAATGTTCTTCGAAGTTCCTGTTGTGGGTATCAACTATTTGTTTTGTTCAAAATTGGGCTGTTCGCTGTCTTGAATTGGATTTGAGTGTATTTCTGCTCTGATCCTTCTAATCTTGTTAGCGCTTGTCTGTATATGAAAGAATCTGTTCTCTCTCTTCGTTATATTCTTTTCTTTCGTTTTAATGTTGTAAACAAGTACCGTATTCTGTGATGTAAACCATAACTACTCGAAAGTAGTTAGAATGGTATATTTATAGTGGAGGAAAATCTCAGTTCTTGTACCAAAAAGTTAATACCTAACAGGATTCACTGCTTTAACATTCTTTTCATTTCTAATGTACTTTACCTAAAGCACTGATCAGTAAGATTTCATGGAAATTAGTATAACCCTATGGCATGTACAAAAAGAGTTCTAGTCCGAGTTAACCTCCTAAAGTTTGGAAACCAGATTTCCCCATTCACTAACTTGTATGTAGTCTGAATTCCTTTTCCCGTTAGTATGATATAACCATACTATCGGCGTATTTGCTATTGTAATTCTCAATCACATTTTGTAGTTGCCGCTACCAACATAAAAATGACAAAGGAACATCAAAACAATGTGAGTAAATCCTGTCTTAATACATTTGAACAATGTGTATAACTCCTATAGATTAAACTACTACAGTTTGGGGCAACAAAAAAATCATGAATATGGGGCACTATAGGACATAATTTTCTATCCGTTCGCGTAAGAATTGTAAAGTTTCATCGTATTACGGAACTTAAGCTTACATAATACAGCTAATTGCAGCTGTACAGTATTAACTGTGTTTTATCCTTTGAGGATATATTTCTTTTACATTTCTTTAATTTGCTATGGTTCATGGTGTCCTCAAATCTTCCTACCTTAATTTAACTAATTTCCCGACATCATACAACGATGAAATTTTGCACAGCGACGTAAATCGAGTGACAATACAGTATTTCATTAGGAAGAAAGCCTTTATCCTAAAATAATTATTAGTCCGCAACGATGTTGTGTTTGACTGGTTGCAGAAGACTTTAGGATTTGAGTAGCAAGATCAGGCTTGAGAAAAAGTATCTGAACTCCGAAATAACTCGAAAAGAAAAAACAATAGAACACTTTTTTAAAATCATACTTTTCTTAAACAATTCGTACTAAAAATTTAAAAAATAATTTTGTTTGTTTGACTAAAAAGAAAAGCATAGGGTGCGCCAATTGAAGAATTTATAAAGTGACTGTATATATGAGCGCGCGCGCCCCATGCTTTTTTTAGTCATACATAAACACACTTATTTTTCACTTTCTAGTACGAATTGTTTAAGAAAAGTATGTTTTTTAAAAATTGTTTTTTATTATTTTTTTAAGACTGCTTTTGACATTTTGCCAAAATATCATGATTTTGTTTCCCATTTTACACAGCAAACCAGCTCATATTACACCGAAAACAATGGCTCGTCGTGTGG
>JAGDQP010002144.1:10646-35606 GCA_022664845.1 Lepisma saccharinum
AGAGGGTACTGCCAAGGTGGATATAGGAATGAAATCAGTAGCCACTATAATAAAGAGGACCCAGGCTATGGTGTCTTATCCTATGGTCTAATAAAGTATTAAAAAGGATAAAATAAGAAGAAAAGAAAATAAAAGAAAGAAAATTCTACTCAGGAAAAATAGTAGAAGGGCAGATGCGTGGGGAAGTTACATAAAGGTTAGGCAAGATTGCCGACGTCCGTTTCGATCTCTTCCTAATTGTGGCAGATGGATCAGTCAGGATTGAGAATTTTCAGGATACTGACAAGGAAGGTCTTGTCAGAAGTATGGCCGTGACTTGGAGGAGGTCTTCTACATGTAAGAGTTGATTAAGTGAAATAAATATTGGTTTTTGGATTATCATCATCTCTGAAAAGGATCTACAGCTCTTAATGTTGAATAGTTTATGTATAGAGATATAGTATAACTTGATAGTAGTCTTTGGTGGATAACCCTGCAGTGGAGGAGAGGTTTGGTTGCTGCGGCAAATGCGAAGGTTCTTGAAACTTGATCAGTATGTGAAATGGAGGATATACCAGGGCCAGTTTCTTCCACGTTATTATTCACTGACTGCGTAATAGGCTTGAACGCTAACTAAATGTAGTTAAAAATTTACATTAAAAAGATGAGGTTTACAAAGTTTAAGAGCTATAATAATATCATTTTGTATCATAGTCTGTAAAATTTTTAAGTGTTGCATGGTATTTAGTAATTTTTATTTATTAATATATTTACAGGATGAAGCGGCTCTGAGGCTACCAGTATTAGCATAGATGCAATGAATTGATGAGTAAAGGTAAGGAGACCTATATTTTATTTCCGTTGTTCTCATTATTTCAATCAAGTGCATCCTTAACATGATTAGGTATCGCAGTTCTACTTTACGTAGGAGACCTACAGGGACCAGTGTGCATTTCTGATTAAACTGCGGAATTCCTCAGTAGAATTGCGGGAGAGAGTTCGTCGTGTTAATTAACATGAATTAACTTATAGATAGGCGTATATCAGCGGTTTAAATATATGCTTGAAGAAGTGTCGTTTTGTTTAGTTAAATCGCTGCAATAAAACGTGATCGATGGGACTTGCTGTTGTAGTAAAGTTCAACTACTTGTTGATTATGCTTTCGCGAGGAATGTAACTCAGAAGTATAAAAAAGGAGAAAAGAAATTAAAACCACTCCACTTCATTCAAGGCCGTAGCAGTTATTACTTAAAGTGATAACGAACGAGTATTATAAATTTTAGAAGGATACTCTTGCATTACTCTTTAACAAGTTATTTTGTCTGCATGCCCTTCTTTTATACATACTATTTTTTTACCCCCCGTTACGAAGTATTTAAGTAACAATTTGTATTATCGATAAATATATTCTACAGATCAACGTGATTCAAATGTGGTTATTTCACACCTGTTGCACATGGGTGAATTTTCTAGTTCAAGGCCATTTCCTGGATGGTTGGATGCGTTTTACTTTTACCTTTGCGTGTTGGAATGTAATTTGTTTGAAAAGGTATGCATTATCACACTTATTTTCTTCTTTTGAATTTTAAATAGCAAGTGTTTCTTGATGCTTTAAATATTGTGAGCGTTTGCTACTGATAACATTTCCTAACATAAAACAATGGTACAAATCAAAAACCTGAATTAGTTCATTGAGCTGAGTAAGCTCTTTGGAAAAAATCCGGCTGATATATCACCTTTGACGCCCAAGATCTCTGAAGTGGTAATAGTCATATAACCAAATTTGGCGTAGTGACCACACCTTCAGAGTGTATGGTTTGACTGTACAAATCGAATATCACATTCTTCATTATGTTCTTTCTAGTGAATACAGTATATTCCCAGTCGAGCGGTCTTGAAACAAGATCAGGGAATTAAAAAATTTCGCTCGTGTTCTGTCCAATCTTTGGATGTCCGTGGAGCCGATCAGAGAAAGGTGTTGCATATCCTTACAGGAATTTGTACTCAAGCTACTGCGTAGGTCACCCCTTACTTTTAACCTAACCAAAACTGTTTAACAGACTGACCCTGCTGTTGCGTGTGGAAAGTAATCTGATTTCTCTCTTTTCCCTTAAATAAGCGTATCAACGACAATCTGATAAAATGTGGTTTTAGTCTGGAAAACTGGAAATGTCAGGGAACTTTTTTGTTACTGTTTGCTGGACACTCAGCAGATTACATGTATTAATACTCTTTTTACATACTTTCTTCAGCATTACGAGCATTCTGTTAAGCTGATATTTTCCATTTTGTGCAAATTTATATTTCAAAGAGTTCATTCTCCACTTCCGTTCTTAAAATTAATGTTCCATATTCGACGATGAATCACGGCGCACACATATGCATGATGAGGTGAACTTCAATTCTAAATTTAACTTTTAAACTCTTTAGGCAGTGTGGCTCAGGTTGGTTGGGCACTTGGGTGTACTTCAAGAATGGCACTCAATTGTGACTGAGGTAGTCCTTCAAAGGTGTAGGAATTCAGAACGTTCTGTCAATGTTACGCATATTTCAAGATCTGAATGGAATTGTCAGACAGATTGAGTTAACGGCGACCATCTTATGAAAAAAGTCAGAAACTGACAGAGTATTCTGGAATAATCCTGGCGGTGCCGTTTATGGAAAATGGTCTGTAAATAGCTGATGTCGGTACAGCAAGTGCCTATATTTGGATGTGGCTTGGTGGAAAAGCAATGCAGACCTAGATTCCCCCCACCCCCATTTTTTGTCAGCTAGTTGAAGATTAACAGTTTTGGAATAGTTTTTGTATGTGGAAGGTTTTTAAATTTCCGAGGACACGTTATTGTGCATTAGTTGGGGTTTGAATAGTGTTGATACACGGAGTGATTGCTGGAATTGTATCTTCAGTAGAACGCTGAGGACTTTCGCCCATCTACATTATCTCGAATTATCTGCTCTTGAAAATACATTCTGCCTCCCGAGATGCGAGAAAGTTACAATTTAAAAGTAGATATTAATTCTGCTTAGTGAAATTTGACAATTCCGCTGGCAAGTTAAAATACAAATTTGGGTACTCATATAATTGTTTTATTTCCACTTAAGTGTGTATAGTGAGATAACACAGAACAAACATGATACTTGATTAGTAGGGAATAGTAACTTTAAGGGGTAGCTAATATTCAAAAGCCTGTATCAAACAACTCAAGGCGTAACTTCGATCTACACGTTGAATTAGAATTAATGTCCTAAACGAGCGTATGAGAGCCTTAAGCACGAGAACTACCATTGTTGTTAAAGTGGATTCCGATCCACTGCATTCATTAGGCCAGAACAGGATTTGAACCCAGTACCGCGCGCAGAGAGAGCAATTGTGTTAACTGTTTGGATAACTAGTAGCCCTCCACTGACGTGTGTCTTTTTTAGTCGAGAGATTTTGGATTCAGAGCACGTGCTAGTTATCCTCAGATCATAATTTTCCCTCAGTTTAACTAGGCAAATAAAGGTAGTATGCGGCCCGCGGCTAGATAGAAACTATATTAAATTATAATATGTAATCAAATTAAATATAACCACTTAGTTAATGTACATTATTGTCAAATGATTTAACAAAGGTAGTATTTAAATATTTGGTAAGTGCGAAATTTCTACCAGTTTTGACATGAGCAAAAAGTTTCAAAAAATCCTTAAATAAAAACTCCAATTTACTCGTTATGAAATGTAACAGGATATCGAAGTACTGACCAACCACTCAGAAGATGGCCCTTCCAGAGCGTGAATTGGTAGCCACGTAATCGGTGGAACATTAGAGCAGCCACAGGCACAATCAGTGAGCGTGGACGAGCAAACCGGACAGTGTATCGTGTCGGTGAAATGGGGACCGATAAGAAATACATTAGACACTGTTTACTTTTTGAGTTCGATAAAGGCAATAATGCGGCTGCACTGTGCAACAACATTCGGCAAGCTTACGGTGAAGATGCAGTTGCGAGAGGACATGTCCGTGGTTTCATAAATTCAGGGCTGGCAAGATCAACCACGGTCTGGACGTCCTTCAGTGTTTTCCGAAGGTCGAAGGTCTCGACTAAGCAATATAAAACAGCTCGAATCCAACAGCACAGAAATCAGCTAAAACCTTCCAGGTACACAGGACAACAGTTAAAAATGTACTCTAATAGCTGCGACTCACCACTAAGTTCGATTGTTTGAATTCCACATCAGCTCAGTGCAACTCAACCAGAGGGACCTGTCGCGACCTGTGTTTGCTTGCTTTCCCGGCACGAAAATGATCGGTTCTTATCAGTCATTGTCATTTTGTACCGGAACGCAAAGCGTCGAATGATTGTGGGGCCACGGTGGCTCAGCTCTGGTGCTAGGGGTCGTCGGATCGATCCCTGCTCCTGCCATGTGAGCTTTGTGGTGGACAAACACCGTGTGCGTGGGTTTTCTAAGGTTGCTCCCGTTTCCTCCCACTTTCTTCATTCCACCAATTCATCCCATCATCATCCATACGGCCTGAGCCATAGTTGCCTAAAAGCCATAAAATAAATTCAATTCGAATGATAGTGTCGCGTTTCTGAACAGTTTCCATTGACGTCCAAACCAAAACCTTCATCACAAGAATGTGATGTTACGGTAAGGTGTCCCCTGTGCGATGCACACGCGCCGTGAACTGCGCATGGAGTTTCTGGAGGTAACGCTCCACATATTCTCGACCAACGGCACGACCGCCTTCACCTCGCAGGGTGTCCAGCAATACCAAGGACAGTCTGGTACTCAGTTCAGTTCGAAAGAATGATAAGTGCACATCAGAGCATGGCAGCACTGAAGAAAATTCTCTGGCGTCCAGACCAGGATTTGAACCCGGGCCGCCCGATTCGTAGTAGACGCGCTACTGCCTGAGCCACGGCGATTCCAGTTAAGTGTGTGGTGAGATGTCAAACGCATAATTCACTGGGATATCCTTAAAACTAACCAATCCATTAATGCCTCCTACTGTCAACAGATCGACAGACAGCTAGCAGCATTGTGATCGAAGCTGCCAGGCATGATTTACTTTGGTTGGAGGTTGTACTTCATCCGCCCCATTCTCCTGACTTGGCCCCTACTATCTTTTTCCTCTTTTGCAGAACTCCTTCCCTCGGAAAATTTTTGATGGTTTTAAGGTTGTGGAAACTGCCATACAGTTCGACTTCAAACATTAGGACTTTTACAGGCGTGGAATTGATCTCCTACTAGAAAGATGACAAGAGGTCATTGATTGCGATGGCGATTATATAGTCGTAGGTGAATGCCATTTTGTGTTGTTCGCACTTCTATGCACACCAGAAACGGGTACAACTTTTGCACGTACTAAATTAATGTAACTGTTGTCTTGAAAAATGCCGATTTCATTTTTATTTAACTTCTGTCTAAAAGTGTGCTTCCCGTGACGCTACCACTCTCATAAGTTGGCTCTCGTATAGAAAGAAGTTGGCCACGACTGATCAACGGCATACAGTTTTGGCTTCGGATATGACAAACGTAGCTTCAATACTTGTTGTTAGATTTCTTCGGTATAGTGTTGATGTGGGTTTACATGATGTACTTGACTTGTAATGAAATTTGGTATCAGAAATCATGTGTATCATTGATTGATGGTAGTTTAATAATTTAGTTTTTTTAAAGAGATCTTCTGATCTCAAGAATTAGTAGCAAGACGACAAACAAAGTACTGGTTTGTGAGTTTTTATATTTATATAAATTTTATTGTGAAAAAGAATGGCTAGATATAATGCATTATAAAATTCTCATTAATCTTCGTAATGCTCTCTTCCCTTTAGTTTTATTTCCTTCTGTTTATTATTATAAGGTAAAACTAGTATTTATTTACGTAGTCGTTGGAAGTAGGTTTCGCGTGTCGTGTTAATAACTGCTGCTTCCTTTTCTCGGTGAGTTTTGCAGTATCCCATCTAGGTACGGATCGATGCATCGGAAGGGGAAACTATGTCTTCTCCAAGGTCAGTTTGAAGTCACGCAAGTAAAGAATCTGATTTTGCTTTGATATCGAATTCCAGTACGGTTATCTAAATACCTGTTTTTCATTGAGTTAATTTCGTAACCTTGCTTTTTAACTCTTATGCCAGTTTAAAAGACCGATTTTTTCTTCTACCTCTTTTATTAGTCGAATGTTACTATTTTGTTCATATTCTCCTCTCGATAATGCAAGGAAGTCATATACTGTGTATACCAGTTTTTCCTCTTCTTACATTGCGGTGCTAAACATAGCTCGGACTTAGTTTGGTTCTTTGGAAGATTGACGATATAGTAGACAAGATTTAAACATACTCTTAACTGGGTGTAACTACTATATTTGTTTTTTGGCGAATGTTTCAAACCCTCACGTATATTTTTCTTAGACTTCCATATATTTCCATTTCTTTTCTCACTTCGTACCGTAGGTCAAGAAAATGTGGAGCGCTACCTCCACATCCCCCATACACCGTTCACGGTGAGGGCGTATCGCACAGGGGATAGCTTTTTTTAAGCTTTGTTCTCTACTGACCGGCTGCTGGGCGAGTTAACCACAAACACACTTTACTTGTCATTTTTAAGTGCACTCGGTGTGCGTTTATTAATAGCTTTTGACATTAGTTACGGTGATAAGAATATAAAGTGATTTGTGAACAGATAAATCGAGGATCGATAACATGAGTTTTGTTGAAGTTTCGTATACCCAATCTAGGTCTACGCAACCTGGCCTTTCATAGTACGTAACTGTTAAAACTAAAACACACAGAGATACCAATCTTGCGCTGAAGTATATTGAGAAAGACGGTAATCAACGAAACATCAGTTATCACCCAGGCATGTCTAAAAACTGTTGCCGTAGGTTGTTTTTTGTAAACCAACTACGTATATTCCTGCGTAAACCCCATTTATGTTACCAATTGCAACATTTCTCATTATCACTAGAGGGACTGCATAGCTGCTCATCGAACGTTAAAAAAAACTCCCAGTATAAAACGTAAAAGTTTTGTGTATGGGTATTGTTTATTGACAAAGGGTAATACAGTTCATTACCCTGAATTTATGCATGTCCTTTAGGCATCTCAGGCTCAGACCGAGATAGGTTGGGGGAGAAGATTTTAGAAGGTCAGGACAGACTAACTAGGACATAAATCTAGTTAGTAGACCTGGTATTTGCGGGGTACAACTGAAGAAAATCCTGGGAAAACCTCATTCAGGACAGACGGCTGCTTGAATTGTTCCCAGAACCTTCCGATTGCGAAGCCAGTGTTCTACAAACTGAACTGAAAATTAAGTGTTGCTAGTAAAATTATTCATGTCAAAATGTAGCTAAGAGACCATAGTTCCGAAAACTATATTTTTCTGGTTTTATTGTATTTCTAAAATAATATAGCAAATTCCAGAAATTTTTTTCAATGAAGTTTAGTAACCTGTTGACTTTGCGTACTATTATATCGGTCGCATTAGAACAACACATTTTGCTTTGAATATGTTCAAATCTGAACTTTTGCCGGGGTCGTTTTTGGGAGTGTATTGGTATTTTATATAGAGTTTATAAAAACTTTGTAAACTTTATTTTGTATGGGCCATTTTTTTTTAGTAACTTAGACTTCGACCCGTCGCGATTATGAATGCGGTGCTATAAGGGAACCAAGAAAGTTTTGTCGCTTTTTGTGGAGGTCAGTGTTCAATTGGCCCTCACATCGTGAGTTGAATGCGAATGGAGATCAGGCGAAGGTCAGTTGTTGGTGTGGGTATAGCCAACACACTACCTGGTTGTGGCAGTTCAGTTACACCGTGAACGTGCGGAAGGACAGAATGAACATGGGGCCTCTACAGAGCGTCATAAGGGCGTGTATGCTGTACGAGTTCAAACTGGGGTCAGACGCAGCTGCAGCAGGGCGGAAGATATACCAGGTCTTTGGTGAGGGTGTCGTGACTACACGGACAGTGCAGCGGTTGTTTACCAAGTTTAAGGACGGTGACGAAACACTCGAAGACGCACTACGTGCAGGAAGACCAACACAGGTACCAAATGAAGATCTTCAGGCAGCAATTAAGGCTAACAGTTTGCAGACATGTGAGGAACTGGGACTACAATTCAGTGTGAGTGGAGAAACCATTCGGCAGCACCTCCATCAACTTGGGAAGCACTACAGATTGGGTCGATGGGCCCAACATGATTTGACTCCTGGTCAGAAGGCAACGCGAGCAGAGACCTGTGTTTCTTTGCTGTCTCGTCTGAGGAAGGAGCCATTTCTGGACAGGGTGTTGACATGTGATGAGAAGCGGGTCCTGTACGAAGCTCCATGGCGCCATCATCAATGGTTAGCATCCCATGAACCGGTTCCAAAACAACGGAAACCAGCACTGCACCAGAGGAAGGCCCTCCTGTGTGTTTGGTGGACTGCTCGCGGAATCGTGCATCGGGAACTGCTACCAGCTGGTCAGAGCATCAGTGCAACTGTGTACTGTCAGCAGTTGAGCTGTGTTCAAGAAAAACTCAAAACTCTGGAGCCAGCACTTCTGTATCGCAGGGGTCCTCCTGTTACAGGACAACCCAAACCCCACGTGGCTAGGATGACCCGTGACGCCATTTTACGCCTTGGATGGGAAACACTATTGCATCCGCCATACTCCCCGGACATTGCACCGTCCGATTTTCACCTGTTCCATTCCTTGGACAATCATCTTAGAGGACGCCAGTTCAAATCCCTAGTAGAAGTGCAAAATGCACTTGATACCTTCTTCGCTTCACGGCCCACCAAGTTCTACCGTGATGGAATCCATGGCCTTCCAGAACGTTTTCAGAAGGTCGTCGATGCTGATGGGGACTATTTTTGATCTTCCAGGTACGTCTTAGGTGACATATCGATGTTCGAAGGTGGTGGGTGAAAAAGTGACAGAACTTTCTTGCTTATTTTTATAGTGAAAATTCACATCCAAGCCCCAACCCACACAACCACCAGGTCGACTATGTCGAGTTTATCTTTGCAACATTTTCTTCTTTTAAGTATATCGTAATAACCAGCGTGTATAGCGAACACGTGGACAGTGTATAAACAATAACGCACATGTTTATAGAACAAACATGTGGTTATGCAAGTAAACAAATAGTAGATACACATTGGAGCAGACAACGGTCAACTCCTCAAACTAACACCAGATGGAGCAAATAACGGAAGACAGAGGGAGCTGAAGTCAAGTAAAAGAAACAAGAGGAACCACCCTTACATTCACCTTTAAAAAGGACCTGCACAGAGCAAAAGCCATCACTCATTTCCCCGGGGTGGTCAGCTCCTCTCCTTCAACCGTTCGCAGTTTGCTTAAAAACTGGAACATCGTAGTACGTAGTTCCCTAAAAAACTGGTACTATCCCGCACAGGTAGTTCGCCAAGGAACTGGTGTGCACTCTCACACATAAGTCCTAACTTAACCTGTACGTAGTTCGCCAAAAAACTGGTACAACCACCTGACACGTAATTCGCTAAGGAATTGGTGTCATCCGCACACGTAGTTCGCCAAGCAACTGGTGTGTACTCTTACCTTAATATTCTCCGTACGTAGTTCGCCAAGGAACTGGTACAACTTCACGACACGCAGCTTGCTAAGGAACTGGTGTCATCCTATTTTCCAAAACCTCTAACTAATCACTATTAAATAAAACATCTTTAATCATTTGTACTCAAATAACTGTAAACTGTGTTCTTCGGAACGGTAATTTTGTTAACTTTATTCTTGTATGTTAATAAAGGGTTAAAAACTATAAACCAATCCCATATATCTTTGACTCTACCAAATCAAAACTAAAGGGAACATTACGATATCATAGTTGGCTTTTTAAGGTGTTAGAGATGGGTCGATACCATACTTTTTTCTGTGCTTTGATATTCGATACTTTCTTCAACATTGTTCTTCAATGTAAAGAATAATACTAAAAGTAATTAAGTAATATATAAATTAGAGATAAGTCGATACCAGTTATCGATATTCAATACTGGTATTTATTTTTTACCTTCGATAATTGGTACTTTCTTCAACATTGTTCTACCCTACAGAGCACAGGTACATTCTAGGAATATGCGACGAATATGCCAAGGATATTTTACGATATTCGTGGTATATGCGTAGAATCTTATGAATATCTGAATGTCTGGAATGAGCACATATTTCCTAAGGATATTTCTGGGGATATTCCAAGGATATTCTACGAATTAGAGATATTCCCAGAATATTCCTGAAACTCCAACCCAGATTATCCGTTTAATATTCTGTAAAGAATATCCTTATTTGATCCTAAATATTCAGGGACATTGTACGCATATTGTGGATCTAAATCTGATATCCTGTGCTATTTAGGACAATGCAAATGATACATATGTAATTAAAAATAATATGGTTTCTATCGTTTAACTGTTCTACTGTATTATCTTCTATCTTAAATACTTACAATAATTTTGTATAATTTAATCTTAAACAGGCAATTCTTTACCACTTTGTTTTACAGAAGAGTGGAAGTCGTCTTTTTAAAATTTGAAATTGTTCAAGTTAATACTTCTTTCACTTATTAGGTTATATCAAAATATAAGAAAACCAACAATAACACCTAAAAATACATTTCATTGACTGGATGGTATAGTTTTTGTTAAGGAAGATTAGCATTCCCACTCCATTGGAATCGAGTTGACTTGTCATACTTTTTCTGTCACTTCAGAGCTAGTCGCTATTTGAGGGATAAACTGTAGGCGCACCCAGGCAAATTGCTTTTTCTCTCTCTGTGTGTGTCCATGTCCGTCCGTCCCTGAATTCCTGAAAATAAATTAGGGGGCTCACTGTCTGGGTCCAAACCATTTTACAGATCCATTGCTTAATTCAGGCGACTACATTTTCAACTGACTACTTAAAAGTTGGCAATAAGTACATTTTTTCTCTCATGTTGTACATATATTTATATCTATAAATATATCTGGTAGAAAATTTCAGCTAGAGTGTAAATGTGTTCATTTTTAACGTACCAGTTATTCAGTTATTGTAGTTACTTACTTATGGCTTACGAAACTCGCAAGTTCATTGCCCCAGTAACGTACGTTCGCCATAGGATTCTATCCTGGGCAAGATCAAGCCAGTTTTCATAATAAACACCAACTTCTCGAAGATACCTTCTGATATTGTTCTCCCAACGACGTCTCGGTCGTCCTAACAGTCTCTTTCCCCCCGGCTTTCCAACCACGATGGAATATAATCTTCGTTTCCCCATCCGAGCTACATGGCCTTTCCACCTCACTCGTCGAGATTTCATTATTCTTACAACATCGGATGAGTCTTACAGTCCATGGAGTGCTTCATTATGCAGTCTCCTCCATTCTCCATTCACATAGAAATAGTAAAACTTCTATATTATATCAACGAATATCAAGTACGTTTATAGAAATATTTCTATTTATCTCATTAATTGGTATTGCATGTTTGCTAATTAAAACCTCTTAAATACTTTAAAATCGTGTTGTCTTTCTTCCTGTTTCAGAATATAATTTCTAATCTAAATCCCAAACTGAAAATGTAACAGTTTATGCTACATCGGAAAGCTTGCGTACACATTTCAAATAGTTCAAAGGATGGGCAACTTTTTTTTTAAGTCTATGAGTCACTTCTTTCGAGACTCGTGAGACAAGACTGAGACCAAGACGGCATCTTCCAGGTCACGACGAGACCAAGATGATCCTAAGAAGTTGAAGACAAGAACGAAACTGTTGTCAGCCTAGCCGGAAAAGTAGTACATCTTACTTCCCCCCCCCCCTTCTCTTGAAGTGGATTTTGTATAGGATGAAAATATAAGCGCTACTGTAGTGTACCTTTCAAGTGCTTGTTCTTTCACTGACTGTTTTACAAATTGTTCACCCTAGCATAGTGAGTCTTAATTACTCGATTGTTTTGAAGATTATAAATCAAAATGGACAATGGAGGACTGTAAAATTCTGTTCTCCGTCGCTTCCGATTCATCGGTTTCTTTTCTTCGGTGAGAAACAACACACACACTTCCCTTTTCTCTCTCTCTCTCTCTCTCTCGCTCGCTCGCTCGCTCTGCGTGTGTGTATTAGACAGAGTGGGACGCATGAATTTATTTATGGAAATTAGAGAACAGATTATTTGAAAGTTTGACGACTGTATATCTTCGAATTCACCTAGCAATTTGATTTGCTTATTACAGTGACTTTCTTTCAAGTAGATTGCATACTTAATGAGACAGACCGGGATCGGAGAGAGTGTGAGTGGTAAAAAAAATACCGGGGCTGATCTCTTTTGATTTGTGATCCATAAGTATCTAGAATGCCGGATTGGTATGTCGTAAGTTCGTAATTAGAGCAAAACCAAAACGGTGGCCAAAATCGAATATGGCGCCCGAATGGTGCTACCACTTTTACGTTTTCCTGTGTAACTTTGGAACAACTGAAAATACCAAAATTCATGCTGAAAAACGAGACGTCGTTTGCTTCTTTACGTCAAACCGTTCACGACTTAGCAAGGCGTATGTGTTGAATGTAAGAGTTTTCTTCAAGTAAGTCCGAATACGCCAATAATACCGTGTAAACTATATGTCGTTCACGACTTATCACGGTTTTTTATTTAATATATGACGAATACATGTACTGGTTATCCAATAGATACCTAATATATTGTGTTAACAAAATATACACTGATAAATTCTGGTGTATAAATTGGTGTAGTGGATGTGGTACGTTATTTTAGAAAAGAAAGAATGTGCAATCTAGTAAATGAATTACCCAGATGAATCACGCATTGGTGGTTTATTATTTAAATCACACACACAACATGCATATTACTTGTATTGTTGTAGTTATTCGCCAGTGGTGACTGCATCTTTTACTTCATAAATCCTGCCACTTAACGCAACTGTTTGTTTCATAGGTGGTAACTTCACGATAAACAAGTTTATTTAGAGTACACATCCTAGATACAGCATGTGGTAGCTATTTTACACTAGGAAGTAACATAAAAAAATAGCAAAAGCAAACAAAAAATTAACAAGTAACAGAAACAGAAAAACTATAACCGAACAGAGACAAATACAGTAGATACAAGAAAATACAATAGATGCGATATTAAGATAACTCCTTTTCACAAAGTTTCATAAATGTAGTTTTGGAAAGTTAGTTGGTACGTGAGTGATAAAGTGCGGGAAGTCTGATTAGGAATGATTTATTTTCTGAAGATAAACTTGGAGTTCTGATGTAAAAGTATTCATTGCACCTGCTATTAGGCTCTCGGAACACGTAATTTAACAATGGGAGACCATCATTTGTGAGGACATTACTATTCATTATGTTATAAAGAAATATAAGATTGAAAAGTTTACGGCGAGTAGGGAGGACATTTAGTTGAAGATTTGAAAGAATATCAGTTTTAGATAGGTGAGATAAGGAAGGGCATATATTATTAACTATACGTATGAAGAAATTCATGATTTTATCCAACCATAAAAATTACTGTCACTTGCCATGGACCAGACAGGAGAATCATAATCAATAATCGGCAAAACACAGCTTAGGAAATACGTTTCAGTTTTCCCCAGTTCACTTCTCTCCAAATTTAGTGATGATGAAAATGTTCTGAAGATTTTGAAATTCATCCGTTGCCACGACGGCATGTTTGAAGCATTACAGATGGATAAAGAGGAAGCCTAGTAAGGAAGGCGTTAATGTGAAATCTGTGCATTCAACACATCCCAGCACGACCTGAAATACCTGCTGAAATATGAATTGGTGGCATACCCACTGTTCCTATGCAATTGAGGAATTAACAGGCTGCGAGTTCATTGTTAATATGTTAACCCAACAGGTAGATCCAACAGAAATTTCGACACAGTTGTCCAGAGGATGTCGCATAAATTTGACATGTTCTCCAAGTTCGCTGAATTCCTACTTCAGATTGTGATAGATCCATTCATTGAAGCTGATGTAACACGAGTGGATGTTGTATTTGATGATTATGATCCAAACTATCTAAATATGATAGAGACAGAGATAACTAAGGGAGTGGATCCGTTTCAAATCATTGACAGTCCTGACATAAATTTCCCGAAGCAATGGGGTGATTTTTAGTTGATTAATGAGTGGCAAGTGGCACTCATCCGGTGTGTTAGCAAATATTACTGGCTGCATTATTTGTTTTGAGTGAAGTTGGCGACAATGAACGTATTGTTAGAGCACACCAGGGGAAAATGAAGAGGGAGTTCTTTCCAGTAGTCACGTAGAAGCTGACACATGGATGTTTCCCTCATGCGCTGTCCAAACACTGCTGCTGTTGTCTATTGTCCTGACACACATGTAGTGGTCGTAGGAGTTCACGCTTGGAATGGCTTGAAACAAGGGGGGTTGTTCGTCTCTGGATGTAAATCTCTATTGAAAAAAAATAATTTGCTTGCTCTTCACACAGTCGCCGAAAACCTCGCGGTCAACATCTGTCACTTGCTCTTAACTCATTCACAGGTTGTGACATTACTAGCAAGGTCGCAACAAAGTAAAGTGCTCCCAAAGCTGCACTTCTCGTTGATGAACACTATGACCATTCTGTGTAAATCACATGAACCTGATCAAAATATGGAGGATTCATACCGGCAACTCACGAAAAAAAAAGGAGGGGGGGAACTACAGCTTATCAATCCCGTTATGAGAAATTCGTTCGTAAGTCGTCAACCGCTTGCAGAGCTGTCATCTTTACGAGGTACTTCTCACTACTTCAAGTTGCAAGTATTGTGCACAATCTTCCAGACGCTCCAGTGGATGAACTGAATGAATTCTTTTTTTGAACTGCTGCCACCAGAAGATCCAGTGATCTTTGTTTTAGTGGTCTAACCCCTACTTAGACTCAGCCACAATATCCACCTGATCTTGTAGATCCCTGTAAATATGTAACTTCCGTGAAAAATTTCTCTGCCTGTAGAGAGAATATGATGAAACGCTATCAATACTATTCATATGGTGTCGAACGCAAAATTCCTATTAATATGTAATTTCAGATGTAGATAACTAATATGTTTTTGTATGATTTTCGTTAACGCTGTATTAAACTGTGAGCATTTTTTAAAAAGAAGTATCATAATAAATATGTTTTAGTATTATATATGCATGTTCGCCTATTCGTATTTACACGGACTTATGTGCGCATACGAACTTATTTGAAGACCGCTTTTACATTTAGCACATTTACCTTGATAACTTGGGAATGGTTTGACGTAAAGAAGCAAACGTGCTCTCGTATTTTCAGGCGTTCCAAAGTTGCACAGTGAAACAAACCTATGAACTTTACGACATACGAATCCGACATCCTGGGTACCTATGGATCACAAATCAAAACCTCTTTGATCCTGTACTATGAGATGGTGGGAATTCTACAGTGAGTATATTTTGCTGGAACTCCGAAATCGAATCGAAGAACAACGTACAGGGTTTATAAATATAGGTTTATGGTTAATGTGCTATTTTTCTACTGTATTCATTACGTATTACGTCATTTAAAATTGTTGATTCAATTAGAAATGATTTTTCGCCCTTCTAATTTGCTTAAAGCTTTCTGACTATGAGATATGACTTATATGTGCTGTACGTTTAGTTTCGATTATCATTTTTATATTTCCTTATTATCTCTGCTTCTTTAGAGCAGCATAATGTAGTTTAGTCCCCCCCTTCCCCGTTCCTCTCTCACTCTCTGCATTGTCTGCACTCCTTGGAGATTTCTTCAAACGCTTGCCAAGATAGCAGCAACTTGGCACTTTGCCTACATGCGATGTAAATTGTGGGATACTAGACATAAAAGCAGCGGATAGGCTCAAATAAGTCCCATCCACCTGGCAACAATATGCATTTTGGGTCGTGTGTCAAGTTTTTGGTGGATGGAAAAGGAAGTGCTAAATGTGTAGTATTTTCATTTCCTGATAGTTTTTTTTTTCTTTTTATGAGATAATTGTGAAATTTCATTAAGAACAATTGTTTGTTCTTTAATCGTTGACGGTATTTCAGTGCTCTGGTATTACCTAATCTGACACGGAGTTTTGAAATTATATTTTATAGCCCTTAGGCATCTCAGGTCCTTGCTGGGATTGGGTTTGGGAGAGGATATTGGAAGGTAGTCGACCAGGGCCTAGTTAATAGGTACCATCTCGGCATTTGAAATTACATTATTAGGTACTTATCAAAACCGTCAAGTGTTTCATCCAAAGTCGTGTATTTAACGGGATTATAAAATTATTTTGTATATACTGCGCGTATTTCCAAATTTGTGTAAAGCTCAATGCACCTATTGCGTAAGCTTTCTGCAGTCAAATCCTTTAATATTTCTACTTCTTCAGATCCGTATCATGTGGATCACAGAGATCTATTTTTTATGTATATAAATGGGTCGTGTGCTGTAACTTGGGCGTAACAGTGATCTGTTTTTATGATGTCATTTTGAACAATGTAGCAGCATGAATTTCGTGACCTTATTAACAGCATTGATGCATTAATTTACGAGATCAGTCGTCTTACATGCTATCTGAAACAAGATCATACCTCAATGATAGATGCGCAACCTTGTTATCCGCATTGTATACACCAGGCTTTCGTTTGTTTACTGTACATGGTTTGAGTTGGCCTTCATTTGTTCTGTGCACTGTTCCGACGAATGTGATAAGTAACATCAACAACACTTCACAATTATATTGACGTATAAACCGTTTCAGGTCGTTCTAAATAGCGACGTTGTTTCGTTTGACTCTCCCTTAAAATACATATGTTTCAGTGTGCACTTTGAAAGTTTTCACATAGTGTGTGTATCATAGTATTTTACTGCGATATTTTAGACTAGTTGAAGGGGGTTCCCCAACCCTGTGGTATAAAAACTAAGGTCGCTGACGTCGAATAAGCACTTAATGGGTAGGGTAGAGTCGACCCCGCTCTCCATCGTGTCATCCCTCCAAACAAAATCAGGATTCTTGTTAATTTTGCCAGCGAAATGCAGAGATAGTACCCAGAATCTGGGCTGTCTCTTTCCACCATATCTGAGATTTAAGATGCATTTACGCCAGAATAAAGTGGGGCGAGTAGGCTAAAAATAAATAAGAGACTTTGTACTTTTAAAGCAAGGAAAATACTTCGGTAAATAAAAGCGATGTGACGAATATTTTATAGACACATATTCTCTAATTCTCTGCTTTTTTTTACCCTATATAAATTGGAATGTACCAATATTTCTAAATAACCGAATGATATGTAATATAATCATTATTATATTTTTTTATTATTATTCATTCAATATTTGTTTTATAACATATATAAACAATCTGAAAAAAGAGTGGGGAGGTTACATTATTGTACTGCAGAGATTAAAATATGTTTTGATTTAGTTACTGTATTAAGGGATGGAGAGGAAGGGACATCCCACCATGTACTATTCATTATATTTCAAATGGTAATCTCGCAACTGGTGACGTACCTCCGCCCAACAAATATTCAGTTATTGTTAATAATATTACTAATCTTTATTTCCTAGTTTAGGAGATTTTCGCATCCTTAGATAAACGTAGTACAACTAGTGAAGCCACGAGGCGGCAATAATAGGTCACTAATTGCCAGAATACATTACTAGGTTTCTCTTTATGAACACCATGACTAACAAAAACGAAAAGACGTTAAAATTACCCGAGATCAAGTGCAACTGAGTCTTTTCAATTCACTTGTATTTTCTTTGCAGCAGATACTGATTGCTTGAATTATAAATTGATGTAGATTTTTTAATCAGGTTTATGTACGTAATTATACTGGAAACAGTCAGTAGCAGTTCCTAAATTATTTAGGTATGGAAGGGAAAAGAGGTAGAACATAGAAACATGAAATCGGATGGAGTTCTAAAATATATGTCATCTAGTAGCATTCCTGTAAGAATCTTTATGTATTACACAGACATGACAATAAGAGTCAAAGACCTGCTTGAAGCAGCAAAAACCGAGGTTACTTAATAAACAGGTTCCGTCATAGTGTTATGCAATATAAACTGTTGACCTCCCTTTCGTTTTGTGCCTTCTTTCGGAACGCATTAGGAAGATTGCATTTATAAGGACGTTGAGTCGCTGACCATCCAATGAAGGTTATCATTTCTCTCCATTATATATTTATGTATATGAAGAGACGGGAAGTGCGTAGAGGTTCAAGCTGGTTTTGAATTTAAGGAAAGTAAAAGTAACAACGGCATTTTATAAATTATTGATTCAACTTCAAAATCGATTCATAAGTCGAAGTTTAGCATAACGACATTATGGAGTGTTTAAAATCCAATGTCTTTTTACATAAAGTAGCTGAAAATAAATTTCTCAAACAGTATAACTTTGGTAAAGTTTTTATTTTGTATGGGCCATTCTAGTAACTTTTGACTTCGGCCTGTAACGTTCTAGTTAAAATTCACAATCACAAACATCCATACCCCATCTGGGACCTTCGAGGCACGTTTGGGCGCAAAACCGTTTATCTAAATACGTTAACCTACCTAAATAGGTTATTTTGTATTTCATAACTTGAGCCCGGATGTTTAGGTGCTAAAATCACAAAAATAGACACTAGAAATTTCGAATAAGGTTAAAAAAAAAAAAAAAAAAAAAATGCAACTGAACATGTAAAACTTCCACAAATAATTTGGCAAAATTAGACTAAAACTTAGAACACAGCAAAGTTTCTGCACATCACGCAGAACTTGTGTCTACCGGTTGAAAAGAAATGGAAAAGAAACTGTTTGTAGAAGGTAATTTCAGATTTCATTAAACTAGGCATTTATAGGCACTATACATTGAAATAGTCAAAATAAAATTTGCTGTAAGCTGCCTGTAACACCCCAAAATAAACTTCTGTCAAGTTATCTAACGTAAACGAATAGGCATTTTGTATATTCATAACATTGTATTACTGCCCATTAACTACGTATTTGCAACGGAGATGATTGGAAAGAAAAAATCAACAGCGAAACAAGAACTAAACAGTGAAGTCTAACATAGATATTAAAATAATTTATTTTGTCTCATTTTATATTCTCTATTACTTACATATCTTTCCATGAGTGAATTATGGAACAAACATCGCAAGTATTCTATTATGTTAACAGTTTCAAGATTTGCTACAATATGGCGAATTCTTTCATCCGTCCGAATATATTCTAATTGCGAATTATTGTGCCTTTCCTGTTCATTCGTCCTGCAGTAAATTAAAAAAGAAAAACATAATAACAGAGAACGATTCATCCTTTTTCTTTCCAAAATATGCCTTATCAAGCTTTGTATTTCAGGTTCATTTCTCTAGCTCTTAAAATTTTCAAGTTTTTTTATTACTCCAATAACCAATATGCATTGGTGTCTGGAGAGCATTGCACGACATTTATTTTACAGGAGAGTATTACAATGGTATTACACGATATTTATTCGCACTCACTAGTTCTCGAAAATATCAATTTTCCTAGACCTCTTGTCACTAATATTTGAAAACTAAGGCAATATCCAGAAACTTCATAATATTTCTTTTATTTCCATTTACTAACTGAAAAAGTTTATTTTAATTTTCCAAGATCCATTGCTAATAGCGTAACTCTCAGAGAACTATTTTATGCCGGAAAGCAAACTATCTTTTAGTGAATAAATTATACAGCATACTCACGTATATAATTGTCCTTCAACCAATCAGCGACAGGTATCAATTTTGCTACAAAAAAAAAAAAAAAAAAAAACTAGAGCATTGACTGCTTCATTCAATGCATTTATGAAAACAAATGCTAAGGAAATTATCATCCTGGCTTTCAATGCAAATTCTGGTTGTGATCTGTATCTGCAGATCAGGGATTCTGATGCTAGCTTCTTTTTCATGTTCCTTGTCAAGTGAAAGAGGCAAACAACTGAGCGTCAAGAAATTCTTCTGCAGCCTGAAATAGTAATACTTCAAAATCCAAAGAGACTGATTCAGGTTCAAGAGTAGGCCATTTTGATTTGATAATACTAAATAATCTTTGGTATGTACGTCGTTGTTTATTTGGGAGCAGACAATATAAAATCGGCAAAACATAACCGTTACGTTCTCCCATTAGAACAAAAATTTTCAAAAATATTTCCTTTTCCATTTCTTTTCAACAAGTACAGACAAGTTCTGCGTGATCTGCAGAAACTTCGTTGTGTTCAAGGTGTTAATCGTTTTCGCCAAATTATTTGTGGAAGTTTTAGAAGTTTAGTTGCATTTTTTACCTTATTTAATAGTTGCCAAATTTCTAGTGCCTGACTTCAGTGCTTATTTACATAGTTTTTAGTGCCTAAACAACATTTTCATGTTTTTTAGGCTCTAGTTATGAAATACATTATAAGATATGTAGGTAGGTTATAACATATTTAGATACGATTTTGCGCCCAAAATTAATGCTGTGTAACTAACTTCGGGAGCTATAAAGGGTCAAAGTTGGAGAAAGAAGAGTCGGATCATAGTGTTAGATCAGAAACATGTACACAAAATCAAAATACGAAACAAAATGCCAAAAGTAAAGTTCACTATGACTAGCAGTGTTACTACACGAGAAGCCGAAAAAATGGGAGATTTACAATCGCTATTTACACAAAACAATGCCCTCTTGACAAAATCCACGAAAACAACCAGGAAGACTCTTAGGGACTAATAATGCAGTGGCATTTGTTCTGAATCAACATCGCAATGCGTTCACAAGATACAACAAATGAGAAAAGGTTGCAACACTTGGGAGACAATTTTTTATGCCCCATGCAACACTATATCGCCCACACTGTTGCCAGGAGTATGTCTGTTCTTGCTCTGCACCTCGAGCCGATACTTATGTGACGAGAAGGAAATCTGCAAGTGGTCCATGACGTAGTAGGAGCAATGAGGATATAAAAACACATTTAAAAAATCGAAAAGTGGTATCAATGTGCTAAATATGGTGTATTGAAATCACACTTAAAATGATGCCCACGAGACGAAACAAGAGGATAATTGAAGCCGGCTTGTCTCGTGCAAAATGTTTCGTGTATCGTCTCGAGTAAATATGCTTGACCCGTTTCGGTTTCAAGGCGAGACCAAACTGGGAATTGTCTCGTCTCGTGGGCTGTATGTTTCTGCGTACATATGTTACGGATAATGCAAATTGTACTGTTGTTCATGTTGCAAAATACCCCTCCCACTATGATTCGAAGGTTCCGGGTTCGAACCCCGACAGGGGCATGGATGTTTGTGGATTTTAACTGGGTGTATACGGCCGAAATCAAAAGTTACTAGACTGGCCCATATAGTTTTTTTTTCCTTCTTTTTTTTTTAATAACCCGCCACTATGGGCCCGCCACGGTGGTTTGAGCGCTGGACTGCCAAGCAGCAATGGGAAGTTTGGGCGGCTGTTCAAGTTGGTCTCCGTGATTGATTTTCCCAAAGTTTGACCAGTTCCCCCGTTGAATTGGGGAATGGTCCTTCCAGCCTGAACCAGAGATGTCTGAAAGCTATAATCAGTATTCGAATTCAAATTTTAAATAAGAGGCTACAGCATCAAGGGAACACAGAAGTTTATTTGTTCACTTAATGTTTATTTATTATGACTTGAGTGTAAGTTTCTTTTTATAGTTTACTCGTTAGCTTAAAAAATGCATTGATTCAAGGTGAAATATCTTTTTAAAAAAATCACGCAGGGGTTATCCAAGGATTTCTCTTCGGAAGGTGTAAGTCGAGTTTTACATAGACCTCATAGTATATGTTACTACTTTTGGATCCATTGTGTTCGTATCACGGCAGGAGAGATATACGTGTTGTGGTGTAAAATTACCCCTTTCCCCAGAAAGACTGCAAGAAGAAATTGAAAGAAAAATACAGTATACGACAAAACAAACAGTACTGAAATGACAACCATGCAACGAAATCCAGATAGCGCAATAGAACTTGTGAGGTGACCACGACAAATATATCACATAACATATATCTAAGTGCATAGCATAAGTGCAGTAAATGGTCAAAATGTCCACCGTCGTGTCTTATGCAGTGCTCATAACAATCCTGCAGATTGGTGAACATGTTGATGAATTCATGTTGCTGCAACGAGAGGAAAAAGACACTGTCAGGCACTACGTATTAATAACTTTAAACAGTCAGTTGATATAATATTTAAATTTTAATGCGATCAATTATATAAAGTAATTTTTTATTATCCACAGAACTGAAAAAAGAAGTATAACGGACTACAGCAGGATTTATTCTGGCCTAGCCAGATCTGTGGAAGTTTTTAGCCTGGCTCGGTCTAATTCACCCGTGATTACTGAATGGTTTAGTTTTCACCGATTGTGCCAGTGTAGAGGTCAGTCAATAAAAGAGTATTTATCGGAGCTTAGAACATAGATTAATAGATGTCAATTTGGTGTTTTCTTAGACGAAGCATTAACAACACAATTAGTATATATGGTATAATCGATAGTAATCTACACAAAAGATTATCAACAGAAAACCTAACATATGAAAAGGATTCGAACATTCCTATAAAGCAAGAAATGATTGACCGTGATAGTCAATTCTTGGCATGACACACAGGTCAAACACATGTCGGGAAGTGAAATAAATCAAATTCCAGATAAAAGAACTCTCAACACCAGATAGTAGACACAAATTACGTCTAGTCCAGTGACATATGGATGCCGATTTTGTTCTCGTAATCACCGTAGGAACCCCATCCCATCCCATCCTAGTCGGCAGTTGATAGACGCGAAAACACGAGTCAGGATGGTCGGCCGCTGGGATCGAACCCAGTGTGCACTTACTATTAAACTTGACAGGCTCCTTCTAGCGATTTCTATTTTTTTTTCGGATATTGGGGCTCGAGCTGTCATCAAAAGTTGTACATTGGTAACAAATAAAGCCATGCCAAATATGGCTGTCCTAAAACAATATTTAACCGGTCCCCTGAACCCCTAAAGGACCCAATTGTTATTTGCAAAACAAGGAATAAAAGCATGATACCAGTTTCCACATATTGGGGTTCGAGTAGTTGTGAAAAGTTGTGCATTGGTACGAAATTTAGCCATGTCAAATTTCATACCAATGCACTCCAAAATGTGGAAACTGCCTTGTTTTGTCAAAAACAATTGGACCTTTTAGGAGTCTATGGGCCAGGTTAAATATTGTTTTAGGACGGCCATACTTGGCATGGCTTTATTTGGTACCAATGTACAACTTTTGATGACAACTGAAACCCCAATATCTGAAGAAAAAAAAAATCGGCCCATCCTACCCTACAGTAGGCCTGCTGAGATTATAATACCAACACTACCTTTATCTTGATCATAAGTCTTGTTTGGCAGAAGTGAATTAAGTGCTCTTTATTGGGTAACATGACGCTTCCAAGACAAAAGGGCCGGCGCGGGGGAGGGGATATTTTCGGGTTCCCGGCCGGGCAGGGCCGCCCCTGGTTTCAAATTTTCTGGAGCCTTAACGGTGTAGATCACCCCCGCCATTTTGGTACGCACTTTCCATTGATTTACATGGGAATTGTTTTACTCGTCTTATATCTCTCAGGGGCATACTTTCAACTTATATTTTCGCCCAGTTTATCGTCATGTGCTCTTTTACTCATGCTATTTTATAGAAATACAATATTTTACATACGAACAGTATAATTTCCCGTTAACACATTGTGATTTATATAGCAAACTATTAATAATACATTATACTTATATATTTGAAGAAACTTCACAAACCAAAACTATGCAAGAGTCAAAATAATAAATTTTGTGAAAGCAGAACTTCAATATTCTACTTCCGAGAGGCATAAAATGAGTAAAACCATTCCCGTGGAAATCAATGGAAAGATCATACCAAGTTGGCGGGGGTGATCTACACAGTTAAAAAGTAAATTCGGAGCTGTACCACTGTTCCACAGAGAGGTTTCTTTAAAAGAAACCCTGGGCAGATACAAAGCTAGCTAACATGGCAATGCTTTTGAGAATTTTGGCACTGTCAGGGGCTAAGTCTTAATAACTTAGGTAAAATAAAATAATGGCTGAGCAAAGCACTACAATTTATTTTAAAAAATTAAAATTTTTGTAAACGTTTTCGCCGACTACCAAAACACTCGGCTTCCTCAGACACACTAAATCATATACACAACACAACCTTCAGTGAGACAGTTCCGTGGTTCCTGATTGGCTCTTATCAGAAGTTCCCAGCCAATCCCATACCGACTACAAAAAGTGAATTTTTAATTAACCCCCCTCTCCTGCTCCTACTACCTTTATCTTACAAAATCAAATTAAGCCCTTTTCCTCTTCCTTCTTGTACAAACTATTTAAATAAGAAAATAAAATAGAAACTAAATAAAATAAAATAAAATGAGCAATAAAATAAACAAAACTAATTATACAGTAAAAGAAAAATAAGGAAAACTAAAAATATATACAATAAATAAATAAAACTAAAAAGTTAAAGATATAAAATAAAGAGTAAATAAATAAATAAATAATAAAGCAGTTAAGGAGCAGTTCATGAGTAGTTAAGGAGAAATGGATATGATAAGAGGAGGTTGAAGTTAAGAAAGAAAGGAGAGACCGAGAGACAAGGAGAAGAAAGAGCGGAACAAAAGGTATATGGAGAAGAAGAGAAGAAACTATGGTGGGGGATAGAGAGTATAGGAGAGGATACAGAAGTGATAAAGAGAATGTTGAAGAAGATGGGAGGTATTTCAACTTACAGAAAAGGAAGCAAAAGGCTACTGGACGTCATAAGAGAAAAGAAGAAGAAAAAAGTGAAGAGAGAAGAGGAGGGGAAGGAAATTATGGAGAAAAAGGGAGTGATATATAGAATCCTGTGTAGTGATTGTGAAATGTGTTATGTAGGCGAAACGGGAAAGAGGTTAAAAGAGCGGATAAAGCAACATAAAGCTGATATTAGGTTGGAGAGGGACAGAAATGCTATATAT